>KN885796.1:2454-30877 GCA_000934455.1 Apostichopus parvimensis | reverse complement strand
ATTGGTTTTCGATCGGGACGCAAGCTTTTTTTACGGGACGCAAAATTGTTTTCTCTAATAACATTACCGGTATGTACATGTGATGAATCAAACATTCATCATCGTTATATAATTATATAATTATATTAAGACAAACATGTTAGTCCAGGAGGCTGGAGTGATTGCCAGTACCATACTAAGAATTGCCCTTATATAAAGCTTATTTTTAATTAAGAAAAATAAGTTTCCATTTTGTCTGTATTGATGTTAAGCGGCCTTAACATAAGTTGATTAGTTGGATGCATGAATGGATGTATAAAATCATATTCGTTCAATACTCACTACATGCTAATTTTCGTTTCCTTACATTCAACAGTGAAGCCGCAACTTGAATATCCTGTGATTGAAGAGTGTCAAGATAAAAGTAAAATATGCTACATGTTATACGAAAACCCTCTTGAATTGAGTTGCTCTGTTGAAAATGTCCGTCCTAGTATTTCTGTGATTTGGAATCAGCGAAACTCTCAGCGTGATAAACTTTTGGAGTCGAATATGACTATCAGAAACAGTGAAGTAACATTCACTCCTCGTTCGACTGTTAAAATACACAACGACTCCCCATTATTGTCAGTATTGGTATGTAGCGTAAACGAGAACACTTGGATCTTGGAGGAGAATGAGACGCTGGTTATCTTAGAGAATGGAAGCGTAGACATATCACACAGTCCTATACAACGTTATGTCCAGCTTCATTCTACTATGATTCTACCCTGTAATGACTTTAACGAAAGGATTCTAGTTTGGAAGAGATCCACTGATAGATCTGAAACCCCAGAAGTCATTCTAATTAAAGTGCAAACCTGGAAAGAGGATTTCAATGAAACATACAACAAGGATTTCAGATTGACTCCTGATGGGTCACTGATGTTGCCACAGACGGAATTGTATCACCAGGGCATTTATACTTGTGTCGCCAGCGATTATGACATGGATCGTAAACAAACAATCGATGTTGTTATTTTCAGTGAGTACTTTGATGTATACATAAATGTTATAAAACCCGCATCTAATAACCTATACTTCGTAAAGGGCAGGCGCAAAACCTTTTCATTACAGAACAAACCCCAAGTACACACCCTTACAACTAGGCCTATGCAAAACATAAAAAAAAAGTACATTTTTGATTGAACATCTTTTTTTTCCCTTTCAAAAACCACAACTTCTTCTGAAAAGAACCAAAATCTCTTCCAATCCTACAGAATTGAATTTGTTTGAAAACAATCAAGCACAAGGTACAGGGTTAACAACAATGTTTCATTGTCAATATTTTCATGATAAAAATAGTCAATGATGCTTGTCCAAATTTCCAGTGATCTGATTGGCTAATAGTCCCTTACCCATTGTCTGCAGATATACTTGCAACTGTAGTGCTCAATGAACACAAAAGTATGCAACTACTTGTAACGCTACTTTCCCCTCTGTAGAGATAGCTATGTTTGTAGTATAGGCTATTATATGTGCGCTCATGTTACGAAGATGCGCTTGAATTGTTACTGAGACTATCACCTATATTTGAATCATGGTTTTGATCAGAAAATGTTGTGAGTTGAGACAGTCAATGAATTCTGTGGGAAGCTAGAATCTCTGATACTGAAAAGGATTTTTCATCTCACAGTCTGTTTGTTCTCTCTGTATTGTGAGTTGCTAATGTAGAATGTGCATTTATACCACAGTATTTCCTTTCTTGGAAACTTGTTTGCGGTCCTTTTGACCACGTGGTTCAATCAATATTTTCTGTGTGCAATGTTCTTGTGTAATCTACTGTACTTCATGCATTGTCAAAAGTAGCCATTGAAGTTTTATTTTGTAATCGACATTGCAAAAAAAGTTATTTTCATAGGCCTACTGTAATTTTTGTGGAGCTGGTTGTTTGCAAACACTGCAAAAAGCGCAGGGTAAATGTTGGGTCAGGTTTTGCGGAAACTCCCAAGTTCGAACAGGCCTATCTACCTGCGATATGCAGTAGTGAACTGTGAAGAATTTAGTGAGAGATATGCACACTGTAGGTATGAGGATTTTGAACAGTTGGAATCACTGCAAGGTCGAAGAATGGAGCTACTACGGAGTTGGCGAGTAGGGAAGTACAAGGGCGGGTGAAAGCGGAGCTAGGCGGTAAAAATTGGTTGAAAGGGCAGGGTGGGCAAAAGAGTTGCAGGGCAGGCGAAAAAGATGGGCAGGGTGTGCCGCCTCTGTAAAACAGCGAAGCTAGGGCTCTTTATAATGTGTAGAACATTCACACAGTATACACTAGGCAGTGATACTATCGCAACCACACTAGTAAAGTAGGTCATACAATAAACGCAATTGTTGTTCCATCGGGACGCAAGCTTTTTTACGGGACATAATTTTTTTTTCTCTAGTAACATTACTGTGTAAAATATATGTTTTCTTTAGTTTACAGACTTTTTTACATGTTAAGTTGGTATTGACTAATCTACAAATTATTTAAGTTATTTACCAGTCATTGCGAAAAAAAACCCACAATGTTCTCCTTTTTACTTGAATAGCCTATCCAAGCCCGCCGTACATAATTGTAGAAGGATGTTACCATACACAGTATTGTGTACTTGACGTCGCAAGAGAAGGAAACGTGACGTGTTCAGTTCGTGGAATACGACCAGAAGTTGAACTCCAGTGGAGAACTCATGAAAACTATCCTGCTTTATCTCTAACAGAGCTGGAAAGGACATCAACAGAAAAGGGAGGAATCTTTGACATTTCTCTTACAACAAACTTCAAAATTTTATCAGCGCCTGAAGGAGGGATCACATTAGAGTGTTTTATAGTAGGACAGAATTCAGATGTGTTCAAGTCCTCTATAAAAGCAGCAAGAATAGACCTTAAAACGACATATGGTAGGTGTTTGTTTGCTATCGATGCTTTGTTCTCAGATTAAGACTAAATTATTTACGATATGATTATATTTAAAAAATATAGTCAAAATCATTCTGAAATCGGTGCCTTATCTTCATTACATCTTGGAAAGTGCAGTTGATTTTATTGAAAAATTGTTCTGTCTTTGTGATGATGTGAACCCTTTGAGATCTTGTCTTAATATTTTCATATGCTTGATTCCAAATTGCCATTTAACATGTGTTTTTCCTATTTACAGACAACAAGGGGACTGCGGGTTCACGGACAGTTGCTGTGGTTACAACCATAATTGCAGTACTTCTAATTCTGGTGCTTTTGTTCATCTGTCTGATAGGTAGGTACCATGATGTATAGCAGAATTCCATTGCAATATAGCAAAGTTTGTTAGCTATATTCTTGTATTATATTTGTATTTATTGCATCTACATTATCCTTATTGACTAACAGAAAAGTAAAGTAAGTATTTGTTTTATCTAAATTGTTAATTCTTAGTTAACCAGACATAAATTTTCTTCCTGCAGTGTTAAAGTACCGAAGGAGTCAGAGGAAAATTGTGGAAGACGAAGAGGTAAGACCGTTATATCTGAAATTATAAAGACAATTAAGGGAAACAAAATATATAAAGCTGTTAATCATACTGTAACGCTAATTCAGTCTAAGATTCCGGGGGCGCTTAAATATTACCTACTGAGGGCTGGTGGTGGTATGGAAACAAATTCGGCTTGGATGCTTGTGTGTTAGTAGCGACGAGCCTTGAATCTCGTTATTACATGCAAAGAATATAACACATTGATAAACTAGTAAAGAAACGCCCGCTGAGATTTCATAATCTATTACTATAATCAGCCACGGTACAGAACATACAGAAAATGGTTACAAACGTGTCACTTGTCTGATGATCACCACACAGGTGGGAAACTGAGAGATTAAACATGCTGTAGGTTACCATATACTTATACTATATTAACTTGCACTACCTCTATTAATTGAGCACTTTTGCTGCAGGAAGTGAGCAACTGAATCAAGCAATGCACATAATATGTTGCAACAAAAAGGTAACATTATACTCATTTGAAATAACATCCCTACCAATTTGGATGGTTTCATGTTGTAATAGATATAAGTAATACACGCAACTGTCATGAAATCCTTTCCCTACCAGTTTTGTGTTGAGAATAACATGTACATTACGATCTTCCCTGCCTTAAAGCAAATACCACCCCAGTCCCCCTGTTCTTAGCCAAAAACAGGGAAGATTGAATATCTACCTGAGTTGGTAATGCTAGCCATACTGAACTCTCCTCTGCACAAATTCATGATTAAACAAACACAGTGTATTTTTTCAGTGGTCAAGCCAAACTTGTCTTCACACACAAGAAAGTAGTGCTGGTCATTGTGTTTACTTGTGTTTACAATCATACAGGTAGGTGACTGGTCAACTAAATAGGAACACTCAAGGATGACTCCTAAGGACAGTATTTGGGGTAGTTTTTGCCATCAAGTAACAAATTGTTAATGCTTGATTGAATTTGATGAGGACATTTTTGGGTTTCGATGATAATCGTAACCTTTGCATTCATGATGGCGTGTGTGTGGGTGCGTTTGTGACGCCCAGCTTGTAAACACGATATCTCAAGAAGGGAATGTCAGACCAATTTCATATTTACGTGTAGAAGTAGCACATTTAGTACAAGAAGCCTATCATTTTTGGTGGAGGTCAAAGGTCATTGGGGTCACCAGGGGTCAAATTCACTCCTCTCTTACCTGTCTCCTACAACACTAACGCACATTTTCTAGTCTACCTAGACGCCACCTGGTATAATTTTAGCACTGCGCCCCCGGTGACCTCTCCCACAGGTCACCGCACACTCTCTTTTCCTTCCGAATTTACCATGCCGAAGGAAAACGCGTGTTTTTACAAGCCCCGTTTTCACTGATGCCAAACTGAGTTTTCTTGCTGGAATTCTGCTTCTCACGAACGACGAAGGTTCTTAACAGAGTTTACAACAGGATTCTCCAAGTTTCTGCTAAGTATCCTTTTGTTTTCGGCGGTTTTTCTGCCTCGTTTAACAATTAGGATCTCGCCTCGTTTTACATTACGGTACCTCACACGTGAATTAGTTGTGCGAGACACCTGTACACTTACGTGTTGTTCCGTTTAGACCTATTCACGTATTTTTCTCTGATCACTACCTGTTAAGGTCTTTCTCTCCCGTGTTCCCATTATCCTTGGGGTTCCATGGGAAGTTTTTTGGGGGCTTTTACGGCCACCCGGGAGTTCCTCCTGTGGAGTTTAGTCCTTCACGTTCTTGCATTGTTCTGTTTTTCAGAAAATTCTGTGTAGGCTGTATTGTTCGAACCGCGTATTTTTCGCGGATTTTGTATTACTTTTCTCCCGACTTATCCTCCTCCTTCAGGATGTCTAAGGACAGGAGAGTCACCGTTAAGTGTGCAATGTGCTCGCTATTTCGCCCCGGGCGTGCCCAGGACGAGCACGCACTATGCCCGCAGTGCCCGCAGTGCAGATCTTGCACTCGGCGGGAACCATGTTCCATCTGCGTGACTTTCACGCAGGCAAATTGGAAAGAAACGGAAGCCTGGCTGGAAGCTAAACGTCAACGGCTTCAGCTCCAGCTGGACCACCTTCCACCCAGGTCGCCGACTCCGGCACCGGACCAGGCTGCTTTGCAGTCCGCGGTCCAAGACAATCCTCCGGATGACACGCCGCGAACCCCGCAGACCACCGATCCGGAGACAACTTCGAGAACGGGGAACAACTCGAACCCTAAGGCTAAGGTCAAATCGAAGACCTATAACAGAGCCAAAGGAAAAGCACCGAAAGCCAGTTCGGTTGCTAAGGGTAGGGCCGCTGCTCCCACTGCGGGAGCCTCTGTTGTGCCCTCCGACCCTCAAGACCAGACAAACAGGTTTGCGCCGGTTCCAAAGGAACCTGGGACATGTAGCCGCTCGCCGGTGCGTCGTCATTCGCCAATCCCCGATGAGTATTCGGCGGACTCGGACATAGGTTTTCGGAGAAACGCCCAACCCCTACACACAAAAAGAAACGTCGTAGGACCTCCCTCCACCGATTGTGCGTGGCTGCTCTCGCAGCTCACATCGGTACTATCGCCGCTGGTCCGGCACCTGACCGCCGAGACGGCAGCCGGTCCCAGATCAGGTGGGATCAATAGCCGACATCCCGCCGGCAACACGGGAATACCCCGTCCAATGAGGCACCGTGCCTCCACGGGTCCTGAGAAACCTCTCCTCTATCGTTCCGGACCCCGATGCTTTGGAGCTTCAACTTGGAGACCGCCTCGAAGACTCAGAGGGCGATCGATTCCCCGAAGCGGAATCGAAGAGGTGGAACCGCGGGGTACCACCCTACCACCCGACCTCATCGCGAAAGACGCGGAAATTTTCAAACAACCATCGGGCACCAAAGTCATCGTCAAAACTGTGTTCGACGAACGAAACGCCAGAGGACGATTCCACCTTCATCCCTGTGGACCCACTCTGTTTCGAGCGAGTGGAGGTCCTACAGAAACAACGGAGGTGGACAGCCTTCCCTGCAAAGCAGGATAGAGCACTCCGTGTGCCAGAGGAGACTTGGAAGAATCTCTTCCACCCTCCTTCGATCCCTAGGGACGCGATGGACCGCCTTCAGGTGGAACAAGGTTTGACGGGTGGGAACATTAGAGACCCACACCATAAACGACCCGAAACTACACTTTTCGAGCTCGACCAGTCATCCGGAGTTGGGATGAAATTCGCGTCAACCTTCCTTCTGGCAGCGGAAGTCCTCATGCGACATCACCAGCAGCTGCCAGAAGATCCAGACCAAATCCCAGATCGCAAAGCCTCAAAGATACTGTGGCTTCTGGGCCTGTTAACCAGACTGGTCTACGACCAGTTCGCGACGTACTGGCAGCAGTAAACTGGCCAGCGGGGGAAGCAAAAGAAAGACTGTCGACCCTCCCCAACCTGGGAGAGGATCTTTTCAATGGCCAGTTCAGTGAAACGGTCAGACAAGAGCTAGACCGATGAGAGACACTGAAAAAGTCAGGCTTCTCTCGCCCAGATACTCGCAGGGGTGATAGACAATCACGCCCTACCGACGCCCAGATCAATCTAGACACCCAAGGGGTAGGGCGCAACGACCCGCTTACTTCAAGCGGGGCAGCGGCAACGCCGCCAAATCCTACAGGGACGGGAGACCAGACAGGTCACCGAGACGCTCACCTCGGGGGCAGAGGTACGGCCGACTCTCGCGTAACGAGAGACCGCCACCGCGTCGGGACGACCAACCACCTAGGTTGTCGTTCGGGGCCCCACCCTGCAACAGTTACAGCGTACCCGGCCGTAGAGGGGAGGCTCCTGTTTTTCCAGAACGTCTGGAAAGAGATGGACCCAGGTCCGTGGGTCTTGGGGGTGATTACTAGGGGATACCCCATCGAGTTCTCTCGGACTCCCCCGGAGGGGGGCGGCGGAAAGGACACCCCATTAACCACCGACCTGGACCAGAGATTCGCCCTCTAAAGCGAGCTACATGCACTATGACAAAGAGGGCAAAAGTGGAGGCGACGGAAGGGGAGGGGCCACTCTTCCGCTCGTCCTTCTTCCTAACGCCAAAAAAAGACGGGTAATGGCGACCAATTCTCAACCTAAAACCGTTGAACAAGGGCTTCGTCCGGCCAACTCACTTCCGCATGGAGACACTCGCGATAGTTATACCAAACCTCGCGAAGGGCATGTGGGCGGCATCCGTCGACCTCAAAGACGCATACCGCCACATTCCTGTCAAAATCGCATCACAAAACTTGCTAGCGTTTTCTTACAAAGGAAAAAACTACAATTTCATGTCACTACCCTTCGACCTCACCGCGAGTCTTCACACGAAAAGCTGGCGCGGTGGTTGCAGACCTACGCCGAAGCGGAGTGACCTTATATGCTTACCTCGACGACTGGCTCGTCACAGGGAGGTCGCACCAAGAGGCGCTTGTCAATCTAGGTCGCACAACCGAGCGCCTCGAACAACTCGGTTGGGTTATCGACAGGGAGAAGTCACAACTCATCCCGACCCAAACCATTCAGTTTTTGGGTGCGACTCTAGACTTTCACACTGCTTTCACGTGCCTCCTTGCTGCGGTTTCACGACCACAGCGGTATTGGGCAAATCCGGAAGGAAGAGTGAGTGGGCGGTGACCTTTGGGAGAGGTCACCGGGGGCGCAGTGCTAAAATTATACCAGTGGCATCTAGGTAGACTAGGATATGTGCGTTAGTGTTGTAGGAGACAGGTAAGTATCGTCGTTCGTAAATACCCAAACCAGTGAGTTTTGGGGTAAACACGATATCTCAAGAAGGGAAGCTTGGGAGGGCCTCATATTTAGTGTGTAGAAGTACCACATTGTGTTACAGAAGCCTATTGTTTTTGGTCGAAGTGGAGGTCATTTGGTATCACCAGGGGTCAAATTGTGAGAACCTTGTAAACACGACTTCTCAAGATGGGAAGCATGGGCAGACTTCATATTTAGTGTGTAGAAGTACCACATTGAGTACAAAAAGTCTATTATTTTTGGTGGAGGTCAAAGGTCATTTGGGGTCACCGGGGGTCAAATTGTGAAAACCTTGTAAACATGATATCTCAGAAGGGAATCATGGGCAGACCTCATATTTGGTGTGTGGGAGTACCACATTGTGTTAAAGAAGCTTATTGTTTTTGGTGGAGGTCAAAGGTCATTTGGCGTCATCAGAGGGCAAATCGTGATACCCTTGTAAATATGTACACCCTCACTATACATTGCGTCAGATTCATGAAGAAAACTGCTCATGATACATCATTGAAACCACAATGCATTTTTGCATTCTGGTTCTATAGGCAGGCTTGACTGTCATGTAGGCTCTGAGTACATTTATATAAGAGTAAGGTACAACCTATGGTTACTTAGCTACATCAATCATATTATGTTAACTTGTATCCTATTTAATAGAACATGTTAATTACATCATCAAATTATTTGCAAATAGTGACTACAAATTGATAGTTTTATTGATAATATGTTTCAAAGTATCATTCACTCTCTCTTGTTTAGATGTTGCCCATGACTGAGACTCACCGGACACCTGGTAAGTCTGATGTACAAGTTATTGCAAGCTCTCTGCAGTGAATGCTGCAAACAATAACTTCAATTGCTTTAAGATACTGTTAAATACCACGCATAAATTAAAATAAATTTCAACATACATATCCTCTACAAATGATAATTTATAATACATTCCAGTGACTTTATTGCTGTCATATCAAGTTCATGTTGCAGTTAACTTTACCAAATGGTGATTAATTAATGACACAATAATTTCACCGGTTCATTCGTATTTCAGCATTTATGGTTTATGAAAATAAGACATGAACATTCTGATTACATCAGAATGCGTCCCACTTCAGATAACAATTATGACCCAATGATGACTCCCGAATGGTCTGGGCCAAGAATTTTTATTTTACACATCTTTGCCAAATGTTGGAATTGATTGTCTCTTTGCAATTAAAGCAGCTGTTCAGATAGCCATTTAGTTTGAGAACAAATCTATTCGTTAAGCAATTAAATTAACATATCAAGACATTATTTTCTACGGTAAATTTGGTCGAGCAGCTACCAATAATGACATTTCAATTTAAAAAAAAAAACAACTTTCTTCTGACCATTTTCATTATCGACTTTGTTCCTGATATTAAATAAGATTGTTATGAATTACACTTTTCTGGTTTCCTACAGAGGAGGAACAATTCATCAAGGAATTAAAGGCAAAGTATGAGATACTTTATCACTCCGTACAACCTTTGCCTTACATCAGAGACAGCATGTATTGTGTTGATAATGTATATGTTGATAGCGGCATTGAACGGTTAGTTGAACAAGCACATGGAAAGAAAATTTGGAAACTTTTAGAGTCACATCATGAACTACTAAAGAAACCTGAGAATTGTGGTAGGCAAATTATAGAGGGCGAACCTGGATATGGAAAATCAACACTGACACTACAGCTTGCATACGATTGGTGCCAAAAAGTTCCAGATTCCCCTTTAGGTAATGTACCGATACTTATTTACCTGCGGCTAAGACAACTGAGAGGGGTGAAGTCAATATACCAAGCAATACGGCGTTTTATATTACCCAGAGACTCAGATCTGAGTGAGGTTATGGTGGAATCAATCATAAAGAATTGTTCAGGTGCATTGGTTATTTTGGATGGATTTGACGAATACCCTGATAAAGACGATCAAGAGACTGATATTTCTCTTATCCTTCGGAGAGAAATGTTGCAGGATATAGACGTCATTCTGACTACCAGGCCTTTCTACTTGCCGAAAGAATTTGCACCGCATACTGATCGAATACGTTTAACGGGTTTTAACGAGGACATCCGAGATCAATATATTCGAAAAGCAGTTGTACAGGGTGATGAACAAGCTGCCAGGGAAATAATACTTAAACTCCAACGAAACCCTCTACTCGGTGACTTGTGTCAAGTTCCTTTGTTGTTTGTTTTGTTTGCTCACATGAGCCACGAGAACAAAGACTTGAAGACATTCAAATCCGTTACTAGTTTCTTTCGTAATGTGATAGCTTGCTTCCATAGTCATTTGATGAACAAAACAATTGAAAAGGTAACTTTTGACTTAAAACATGACGAGTTGAACAAGGTTGCTTTTGAGGCATTGAGCGGTAAAAACCAACTGATTGTGTGGGATAGTACTTCCCTGAGAAAACGACTTGGGGATGACTTTTTTGAGCAGTATCTTAAAACTGGAATATTTTTCGAAGAAGAAGTTCCGACTGGTGATCAATTTCTCTATAAAAATGAAGTCAGATTCTACCACAAATTGTTCTGTGAGTGGTATGCTGCCCACTACATTGCTGATTATCTATCTCAAGAATCTTCAACCTCTGCTACAACAGAGAGTCAGAGTGTAGCTGAACTGCTCCGTTTTTTGGATCCCTTTGAACTTCACTATGTTTACAGATTTGCATGTGGTCTTAATAAAACTGCTTCGGGTAAAATTGTAAATTATCTGCAAGACAACCTTAAACATGAAAAGTTTGCTATGATGTGTATGCTGGAACAAGACTATAAAAATGAGAAGATTGTTGATGCAATCACAAAGTTGGCCTCTAAAGTGGTCCACGTAAGTGGCCATGACAGTCAAGTACTTCAAAGATCAACTTTACAAGTTTTGGAGTTCGCGAGTGCAAACCAGGTGAGGTCATTTTCTTTCATTGCAATCAAGATATATTTCCTCAGGTTTGTGGTCATGTGGTCACAGTCTTTTACTGTTATTGTACAATAGAATTATAATCAGTGTGTCCTTATACCCTACAAATAACAGTGCAAAACTTTCGGCCTCCCCCTTGATTCGACCCCGGGCCCTCTCATGTATTTAAGGGCATGGTTCATTTCCCGCCAAGTCCTGTCTTGATATTTCCAGTTTGGGCTGTATTTCTTTAAGTTACATAATAACAATTGATTCATGAGGTCAGATTCCCAATACATATCTTCAGAGGTTGAATCCCAAAATAATGACCCAATGACCCTACGAATGTAAACAATTTCAAATGCTAACAACACTTATCGTCGTTGTCTTAACCAATAGTGTCACTTGAATTTTTGCTTTCATGTGGCCATACTGCCAGTAATAAATGAATACACTATGACAAAGACAATCCAACCTTGAAAATATTCGAATAAATTGAGATTTAATTGTGAGGTCACCTTAACTGAAAAAAAAAACAACCTAAAAGTAAACGGCCAAATCGTTTTATCCAGTAGCGTTTCATTGCCATGGTAAGCTACTGTTGAAATGTCATTTTGACCTCACAATGTAATTGTATGGTCTAATTCCATAAAAATTACATAAAACACTCCATCCTTACATAATGTAGGATGATTCTTTAACTAGAGGATAACTACAATACATTAACCTTGTTCATTTCTCTAACAGATTACCATAGCTTGCCTAAACCTGACCATGGCTTTCAAGGAGTGTGATGGATACACTATTTTACTCCAATCTGGCCTCTCTCTCTGTCCTTTAAAGACAGTAGAAAAGATACACATAGAGACGGTACCGGAGGGTAATGAACCAGGAACAATATCGGAGATACAGTTAACAAACATATTCCGTTTTGCGCTTCGTTGTGACTCTGTTAAGGAGCTGTCGTAAGTTGAATCTCATGTTATTGTTATCATACTATGTACCTACAAGTAGCGTTGTGCGGGATCCCAGTAGTCAAGTGAATCCCAGTATCCCGATCCCGGTATTGACTAGTCCCAATCACAGTGCAATGTGTAAATACTACCGGTAGTGGGAAAACAACCGGTTATTACATTCGTTTCGGTATCATTCCCGGGAATCCCAGTCATAATAAAATGTTGGTATGACTAGCCATCACGGTGTTAATTATAACAAAAGGAACAATGACAGTTGTGAATTTTGAAGGTAAAAATATTTTTCATATATTATTTGGAAAATGTCTTACATGATGTGATAAAATCATCAAGAGGTCAAGGTGTAATGTGCACAAAACATTTTGCATAATGAAAAAAGAAATAGTGTCCATGAATTTTGGAGGTTGTTATTGTTGTAAAGCGATAGTTGGGGGCCTGGAGGGGCGACCTTGGGTGGAACGAGTCAAGCAAATGACAACAGAAAACCGTCCAAGTAGTTTAGCTGCAATATATTCCTCACAACGACACAAGCAGTAATGGGAAAGGAAAGGAACAGAAACGAGCAGAGCAGCCCCTAAACAAAATAAAATGAAATGAAACATAAATAAACAAAATACAATATGATTCCCTTGCAATTTAACCCAGCTAACTATTTTCCTCCAACACTCTGTAAAGGTAAAGAAATAGCAGTCAATCTTCAAATGAAATATTATCCCAAAACACTAGATTGTATTATAACCCCACCATTGTCACTACTTGGCATCCCTTTAGACTGATTTAGACTAGGTGAAAACAAAATAAATAACACTCACATCCTAATAGTAACAAGTGAGGAATACAAGAACCTATACACGACTGGATCATGCCCCTTTAATATGAATGTCAAGTTATGATGAATCCAAACATGAATACTTAAGCAATTAACAACTCTGCCTTCATTTTAATCACTAGTCATCAACAGAAATCTTTGAATACGATTATCCCTTCATGTCAAATGAAACTCTATACACAAATTTGTATCAGTACTACATACTGCTTTAAGGTAATCCTTAAATGATGAAAACCCATGAGCAACTCCTTTAATTACAATTAAGCTTAACAAGTTAAATGACATCAAAAATACAATTACATCAGAGTATGCCCTGACATGATACTCTCAACTCACCGGACCACAATCAGGTAAACTACTTTAAGGTAGATACATTACACCGAGACACATCGTCTATGAACCCTCTGAATCATCAGGAACCTACAATGGAATTACATAATAACCAACAGTTTTACTAACCATTTACACAACCTGCAGCCTTGTCAAAAGTAACAACTAACAAGCTGTGTCAAAATCGTGACAAATATTTACAGTAACAATCAAGAAAATAAAGAACAATCAAAATACAATTAAAGGAGTAATAACAGAACAGAAGTAACAGCAGTTCATGCAAATACTAACACAATGCCCCTATGCTGCTCCAACTAGCACAAGAGTGTTACAGAACATGAAGTTCCACTATACTGCTTTAAGGCTGGTATGATAAACCAAGACACTATTGTATTGATTAAGAACAAAGGGCCACATTGTACAGAACTAACTTTCTAGTGCACTGCCCAGAAACCAATACCAGCTTATATCTAACTCAACATAGGTCAATATACAGACATTATGAATAAAGCCAAACACTGTAAGATCTACAATGCTATACAAGGATTAGGAAAAGAGTAAACACTGTTAGGTACAATACTGTGAAACTAACTTTTAAAGGTACACACACTTCCTCTTACACTTTGAGATCTCCCTCACATTAAACACCAGAATTTAGATGTATAGACACATATGTACACATAATTGGCAATTACTGACTCTTAATCTTTCTATAGAACTAGGAAATAGCTTACTGGTGACATCATACTATGAGTCAGCCATGCAGTAGTCATCTCAACCATGAGCCTTCAATATAGTCTTTTAAAATCCAGAACTAAACTCTTCTCCCAAAATACTAGTGTTAACAATTAAATATACAGTTTGATGACTGAACGCACTCTGATGGAGTGCTTGGCCTTAACATTCTTTATAAGTAAATATATCACTTTAAGGCATTGTACCACAGCCTTACCCTACACAATACACCATGCCATGCAATATAGCACAGATTAGCCTTATTTTACAGTAAGATTATAAATAGTCACAATTTTAATTAATTGACCAAAATACTGTTAATGAAATAAAATACAGTCAAGTCACTCACCAGTCAGTAACTTCTCCCACAAGGATGACAATTAAAACTATACTTTTACTCAACTTCTTGAATCATTCTCAATCATGGCTTCTCCAATGCAAAATAAATGATGAAGTGATGAACAAAGGAAATGGGAGCACATGTTCCCCAACCTACTGATACTGGTGCATCATCTGAAAAGTAGCCAATCAAGATTTGACTCTGGTTTACACCATTCTCTAAGGGGTACAGTTTTGTGGCAAGAGGTACCTGTCATGATGAGTCACATCCTGTTTATAACCTTCTCTAAGAGGAGCTCTGTCTCTAGGCAGGGTGCTCTAAGGGAGGCCAGTAAGGAAACTTACCAAGGCAGGCCAATTTGGAAAATATCCAAAACTACACATTACTACATTATCTGTAATGTGGTAGTATGAGATAATCCCCCACTCTTATAAACGGAGGACAACATACTGTGCCTGGAATTGTATATCCAATGAGTCTATTTTACAATCTATCAGATTGTCTGCACACCAATTCCTTTCATGGACTCCTAGCAAGACCTAAGGACGAGGCTAAACATACATAACACTATTACCTTCCTGCAGTTATGGGCTCATTTGCTCATATTAAACAGCAAAATGATGTCCACAGTAAGGTGTTTTGTTTCCAATCATTTTGAAGCACTTCCTAAGCATTTTTTATATGGAATTTGCTTCATAGCAAGACTGTTTTGCTATCTTTCTCTCATGTTGGTTTGTTTCTTCCTTTCTACTTCAAAGGTTCAGTGAATGTCTGCTGCCTCTTTCGCCCTCTCAAGAGTCTATCAATGCAGAGATGATATCTAGGAAAATTAAAAGTAACTATCGATTCTGTCAGTATTGGTTGATGATTTGATTAAATCTAGTCATCAAGGAGTTAGTATAAGAGATAATACATTGTAACATTTTCATAAGAAATGCAAAAAGCAGATTGTAAGAGTTTGGTAAAAGCAAGAATGATGCAAAAGTAGAAAAAGTGACAAAATAAATTGCTTTGTCAGGAGGATTACATGGATTTCAGGGGCAGTAAATGTTAACTGCCTAAATGATTTGTCCTATGCTCGACACATTCCTTTGGTACAAGCTACTGTAATGGCAATGTTATTAACTTACTGCTTATGATAACTGTTTAAGAACATTACTTTATTAAAGTCTAAACATAGAAAAATTGTGTTGTTTTAAGTCAATAAGCCATTTTATTGGATGAAAAGCACCAAATTCAAACTTAAGTCTTAAGTGTCCCATTTTTAGTGTAGAGGTATCCGTTTTATTTATGTGATAAAGTTAACTTCTCTCCTTCATTCATCCTAAGATGTCTTTAAATTTAACATATTTCTACATACTTGTCATCATAGTATACTGGCGAGACTACGGTTACAGCCTGGATCTCCATTCTGGTGATTGGGAGGTATGATTCTATTTTTTTCTTGTTGCCAGGGCTTTTTGTTATTGTGAGTGTCCATTAGTGCAGAACAAGTTGGAAGTAGTGTAAATGCCGACAACCAATTGACAACGACAGAGATCGTGACATAGCTTAGGACATATAATGTGTAGATCTAGGGTTTTGGAAACAATATTTTAAAATATGAGTTGGTCATTGGAAATTGTTGATTACTAATTAATTCAGATCATTAAGCAACTGAAGATACTCAAGGAAACCCTGTATGACGTTTCTTTTCTATTGAGAGTATTTGAACTTTTCTGTACATTTTAGTAAGTCAGGTAAGTTAAAAAATGAAGGTTTGCTGTATGTATTTGGACTTATTTTCATAACAATGGATTTTCTTTAATCTATAGAAATACCAACGATACTACAATTAGAATAGCAAAAAAAGTAGAAACAGAGAGGAAAGTTTACACTGCTTCATTTTGTGTTTATTTTCAGGTTGATGATATCAATATTATTCAGTCACTGTGTTCAGAGAGGTTACATATCTGGAACAAAGATAGTAAATTACAACAGAATTGTACTTTGCAGCTACTGAAGAACACATCTAAAATTGATGTAAGTCAGTTCCTGTTACATATTAGATATAAATTTACATATTATGGACTAGATATGTCAAACTACATCATCCCCATTATGTTCTAGATATGTCATCCCCATTATGTTATTAAGTGCTTTAAAGCAGATACGATAGTATCATTTGCATTTCGCAGTCAAATTATTTGATAATTTTGATTCATTGTCTTTCAACACTGTTACCAATGCAGGATTCTGCATCCGGAACGCAAAGTTTCAGAGATGGACGCAAAAACTTCACATTGCGTCCGGTGGATGGAAACCCTAAGTACACACACTCACAACTAGGCCTATATGCAAAACATAACAAAACACATTTTTGTATGAACATCTTTTGAATGAACATTATTTTCCAAAAATCCAAACCTCAGGATAACCAAAATTTCTCCCAATCATTCCGATGATTGAATTTGTTTAAAGCAAATAAATCATAGCAATCAACCGATTCAACCACAAGGTACGGAGTTATACAGTAGCTCCGTACCTTGTTATAACAACATTTACATTACAGAGATTTACATGCAAACAATAGTTATGGTTCTTTTCCAAACTTCCCATGATCTGATTGGCTAATAGTTCCTTACCCATTGTCTGGAAACGTTCTTGTGTCTGTAGTGCTCAATGAACACAAATTATGTAAATAACAACAATTACATATAACATTACTTTCCCGTGTAGAAATGACAATGTTTGTGTTATAAGCTATCATATGTGTGCACTCAAATATCATAACATTAGGCCCTGTTGACAGTCATGGTATGAAATTTTGGTTGAATTTTTTCTACAATATCAGGTAATATTTGAATCATTGTTTTGATCAAAAAAATTTGTGAGTTGAGACAAGTTAGGAATTTTGTAGGAAGCTAACATCTCGGATACTAAAAAATGATTTTCACCTCACAGTACGTTTGTTCTCTCCGCATTGAGAGTTGGTTAAGTAAAATGTACATTCACACTGCAGTAATTTCATTGTTGCAAAGTTTTTTGCACTGTCTTTGACCTTGTGCGACAGTGATTGATTTTTCTTTTGCAACATTCATACATCCTCCAAAGCAGCTATTGAAGCTTGAGTTTTTAATGGACATTATTTACATACTTTAAGGGGCAATGGGTCGGAACTGGCCGGGATTGGGCAACTTGCCTATGGTGGTTAAGGAAAGGGAAAACTTTGTTCAATTTTAAATAAAACTTATGAATAACATTGCATTGGGTAACAGTTAATGGTAACTTACGACAGGGCTTCAAAAAAGTTGTGAGCAAGCAGTTCTAGGCCTTAAGGGATGTGTTCTTGTGTCGTCGAGATCTATTTATATTTTCTACAAAATTTAAGGCGGCTCAATTAGATGAGTTAAATGTGCAGTGTTTTTACTTTTGCATGTTCTCTCTGGGCACTCCTATTACTTAACATCAATTTCCAACATTCACAGCATATGCATATAGCCTATAACATTTCACAGACGCTTTGTAAGAAAGT
Organism: Apostichopus parvimensis; assembly: GCA_000934455.1. Lineage (NCBI taxonomy): Eukaryota > Metazoa > Echinodermata > Holothuroidea > Aspidochirotida > Stichopodidae > Apostichopus > Apostichopus parvimensis. The sequence goes on along the minus strand of KN885796.1, from coordinate 12,987 downwards.
TGTTTACCATGCAGTAGTATGGATTGTGTGATCTAGGTATACCTAGTTACCATAAACTAGTTACCATATATGCTTATAAGCATATATGGTAACTAGTTTACGGTAACATTTCTCGCTTCGGAACTTTGAAAGTCATTTTGTTGGTGTATAATAGCTAGAGGTTTATCATTTGATGATTTTTTGTGCATGGTATAGACCTATCACTATAGGCTTCTGTTGCGCACAAGCCAATGTGCTTTCAGGAGTCATTATAGCTCAGTATTATGTGTTCCTGTAGAGGTATTTTACATTGCATGTTTTCATGGAGGACTACAGGGACGCAAGTTTTTCTGAGCGGACTCAAACATTGTTAAACTGTTAAATCCTATAGTAACAATACTGCTCTTTAAAGTGTACTAACTTTCAAGTTAAATTTACACATAAGGTAATCATATCATAAAGTAGTTTTTTTGCAAGGAGTACTCCAGATAGTGGCACACATAACACAAGATGATTTAAAAATTTCATATCACACAGTAGTGACAATATATCTATAATTCATAAGGTGTGTGGTTTGGCACGATAACACTATGACCTTTAACATAACAAATTCATATGAAGACATTTTCTTACTACATTCCTAGTCTAACAGTCTATATTTCATCCTGGTTATCATTTATGTATTAGTCCTTTTGTCCATTTTGTATCTCATGCATTCATTCACTTTAGTGTTACCGTCTTTTTTATACATTGTTCATTTATGTTAGATAAAGAAGTTGTATCAACCCATATTAAAAATGGTTAAGAAAAATGTTTCCGTTAATATATATTTTAGATTTCAATAAACAAACTTGAGCCTAATCGTAATAATGCCAGGAGTGGATTTATGCTAGTATTAAGATCGATAAGAGATACCTTCAGGAAAGTTACTGGCCACAGTAGGTTATAATCGTATAAATAATTGATATAGCTCTAAATCATTTCAATGTTGATTGATTCGTATGTTACCTTCCTCCAGATCCCCATCTTCCATCTGGAGCTTCTACAGTCCTTCTCCAAGGCTGATGCTGGTAACATCATCCTCTGTTCAGGGCTACAATTGTCCTGTCCTGTGTCATTAAAGAAGCTATCAATAGATACATATGAGGAGGGAAGAGAACTGACAGAGACAGAGGTTGTTGGCATATTGATGTTTGCACAACAGTCACAGCGATTGGAAAAGCTAATGTGAGTATTTCAATGAGTATCTTAATTAATGCGTACCTAGATAATGCTTTCACACTTTAAATAGGCATAAATACCTACAAAGTTTTATCACTCTATGCCATATGGAATGATACTCTCACAGGACAGAACTTTATTGTTTCTGAATTGAGTATTTACAGACACATTTTTTACCTTCGCCTAGTTGTTAAACTCATCATTCATCATGGATCAGAAGTGGTGCTTTGTTCGAGTTAATTGTCAAGAAGATAAGACATTTTAGGGACTCGCAAAACAAAAGCTATATCATTGAATGACTCTCCTTCTAATGAATAGCTTTACTCATTGTTTATATATGATTATACAGGTTATCTTTATCTTCTGTGTTATTGTCAATGCTTTACTCGTTCAGGTCATTGACAGTAATTGGCTGAAAAATTTACCAAAAATGAAATCCGATAACTTTTTTGTGAATTGTGTTCACGCAATTGACCGACTCATGGTTCTGCTTTATTTCACAGGTTCTTATTTTGTCTGTTGCCTCAATCTATCACTGTTGAGTCTATTCCTTCAATATTGAAGTCGAGGAAAGTGAAAGGTACAATATGCGAATGCTCAGATTAACCTCTGTCGATTGACTAATATCAACAGTTTGTACATTAACGTTTTAGGGTCTGATACTGATTACTTATTATTACAGCATCCAATCATTGTAGTTAATAACATTAATTGTATTACTGATCATTGGTTGCCTGAAGTTATCATTAAAATAATAAATTAAATATGTAAAACGTCAAGCAATGGATGTATATTTATAGACGATTCTGATATGATGGAGACCTCAAGCCTTCTAACTTGTTTTATATTTAAAATGAAATAAAACTGTTAGCATGCTACTAAGGAGCCTGTGTAAGAGAATGTGTAAAAATAAGTTGGCCTGACATTTCAATCCTACAGTAGCAGGAACTTCTTCAGAGGCTAAATGAAAAGTATCAGTAACAGAAGGGACAAAAACACACACAGAATACAAACAGGTTAATGAGCAGGGTGAACACAAAGAGATAGATGTAAGAGGATTAATAGACAAGGGATGGAGAGAAGAAAGAAATCAACAGGGGGAAGAGGAGAGGTAGGAGATCCAAAGAGAGGATTAAGGGAACAGGGTAGGGAGTAAACTGGAGGACAAATACAGAAAGGTGTGGACAAAAAAAAGGGGACGGAAGAGAGGTCAGGGAAGAGGAGTGACGGGGGGACAATGGGAGATGGACGGGGGAGGGACAAAAAAGTTAGTCATGTCCTTCCTGAATGTTGAACCCATGAGGTTGATTGGTGCGAAGGCGTTGTATCCACAGTCTCTCTCTGTTGATTCGTTCTAGGTCAGGACAGCTACCTAAGGATTGAATCCCCCGTAGGGACATGTCATTCATGGTATGGTTGGGAAGGTTAAAGTGTGTAGTCTTATATTCTAATACATGTATGCTACATAGCTATGTAGTAATAAGCGTGATACAAGACTCAAGAGGCAGTACAGCTGGCTAGGATGTTCTTGCTTTGAATTCTGTATTCAGAGTGTCTGTCACTGCAAGACAATTTATACATACACTAGGTGTCTAAATATAAACATACCACCACAGAGATATGGTGAGGAATTAAGAACCAGACTGAATTACTATTAGTTACACTCAGGAAGTTCTACAGTTACAATAACATGATGCAGTGAGGGTAATTTAAGACTGGGAATATCTCCAGATCAGGGTTTACATGAAATACATCCAGTATCTTACATATGCTGTGCATCAAACATTGGCCTTTTGCATGATACATGACAGTGAAGGGGAGACCATAATCTAACTATAATATAATGTTATGCTTTTCTAAAGAATGTCAGGTTAAATGTTTTGAAGTAACAATGATACACAAACTGGTTTATCCCGTTTCAAAGCTTCCCGCATAAATGAAAGTTACATTTTCACTCGATAACAGAACAGAGAATGATGTCAAAACTTGCCCTTCTGCCTTGTTTTGCACATTTTCTACATGTTAATGTAATTATGTAAAATAGCTGGGCGTAGCAGATTCTTGTACAGTCTCTTCACAACACATTGCTCAAGGCTTATGTGACTGTAGTGTAGGTCATTGGGATGTCTGCGAGTGAAATTTACTTTGTTAATCATGGCATTGTAACCTCTTTCATTTTAGTCACCTGGTTACCGTACGATAGTGGCAGAATGTATGACCTCAACCTTGAATCTGGTCGATGGATGGTGAGTATTAAGAACTTATTAAAACATGTTCCACTAACCGATTGCTTGACAACTGGTTATCTTATTATCTGGAAAGAAGTATTAATGTATTCGAAGAATCGGAACTCCCCAAGACTGTTAAGTGAATTTCAAAATGAATCAATAAAAGAAAGGAACAGTTTGACAGGTAAGATGCATCAATATGTTTTGCTCAGATTGTTGAGGTGGACCCACATGAATGAATGAAGTAACAAAGAACATTAAACAGAATAACATCATATCTGTGTAACCATACTTTGACCAGTGTTTGTATCGATTGATTGTATTTCAATTAACAGTTCAGGGGTATATGAAGAAATGTTTAACCGGTTTCTTTTCATGTTTTCTTTTGCTGGTCACTTCAGTACATGAATTTAACATTGATTGCAGTACCTCGTTGTGCATCTTGCCTAAAAGTACAGTAGTAGATGAAAACCTCATGCAATTATCTACTGTATGACAGTTGAGTTTTCGAATCCAGAATCAATTACTTCACACTGTCAGTTACTACTGCTGCTGCATGTGTGTCCAGTATCGTATAGTCTTTGCATTAACTTTTGATCAGCGTCAGTCTACGATACCGTTACATAAATATCAAAAAGATTAAGAGGCAACAAAGAACAATTGATAGATCATTCATTCTTGTCACCTTTGTTCCTGTAAATTACCAGATACATGCTTCTTATTGCAGTTTGAATATTAACGTCATCAAAGTGTTACATGACAGATATTATTGATATTACTCTGATCCCAAGCATCTCTGATATTCATCCCAAAGTAACATTTTCTTTGTAGCATATTTCCTTCTTTGTTTGAATTGAAAAGAAATTAATTCTTGATTCGCCTCATCACTGTTGGAGTGATTTTGTGACGTCATATTGGTAAAGCTCATAAACCTTCCTATTGTATCTAACTTATAGTATGATGATCGTACACTCGATGTGACAGATGCAGTTTACACCAAGGAGGTAGGTAGTGAAGTATAATGCATTAAAATACATACAATCATTGGTTTAATCTCGATGAACAATGTAATGGAGGAGATTGATCATTAACCTATAAAATAATCTGGACTTTTTCAGCATGTATAGAAATATAATAATGTTTGAAAGGGACGATTTAAAAAAAGATGGTCGCTGTGTGCACCTTTAACACAAAAGAATAGATTACTTATCGCAAATACGAAATGTGGAGTTTTGCTATCTTTATATAAGTTATATAAGGCTTGCTACTAGATCTTAGAAAACATTAGTGATTCACAGATTCATTAGAGTTATATAATAGGTAAATACAATAACATAACAAACAATTAGCTTCTTAATGTTACTCTATTAACTCCTATTACTATGAAAAAGTAATATTAAGGGTAACATTAAGTTGATTGCTCCATATTTTCTAATCTCATTTGATTGACAAATCCCTAACAGCCATACATATGAAAATTGAATTATTTTGTCATACAATAAAATTATAGCTATCATTTATGATTGACTTCTTTTGTACAGGTTAGCGAATTCCGGGAAGTATGGCAGTAAGTAATTTGTATATGTATTTTTTCGTACGATTTGTGATTTATTGAGCTTAACATACACAAACCCCCATCCTTACGATCATCCCTGCCGATAGCAAATACCACCCAAACCCTCTGTTTTTTGCCAAAAACAGGGGAGATTGAATATCTACCGCAGTTGGTAATGCTAGCCATACTGAACGCTCTTCTGCACAAATTCACTATTAAACACACAGTGTATTATTTCAGTGGTCAAGCCAAACTTGTCATCACATACCGGAAAGTAGTACTGGCCACTAGAGCACTTGTGTTTACAGTCATACAGGTGACTGGTCAATGTAGTTGTGCTCAAGGATGAATCCTTATGGCAGTATTTGGGGTAGTTTATGCTATCAAGTAACAACTTATTAATGCTTGAGTGAATTTGAGGACTGTTTTTCTATAGACAGGCTTGACCAATAAGGCAGTAGTATACATCATGCTACTTCAAACCCCCCCCCCCCCCCCCTGTGAAGTCGCATGATATATACTTCTTATGGGTTTCAGATAAAGAAAGGATACACACTTGTATGTTAGTTGTGTATATCAAATAGGATGCAGTGACGGCCATACGTAATTGATATTGATATATATTACATAATATCTTTTTAAGAATGAATTATAGATGACGTCACTGCAGCCTGTTCAAACCAGCAAAGTCAAAACTATTTTTTCTTGAATAGACTTGGGTAAAACAATGTTAAACTTTATTTGCGTTGTAACGTAGATCTATGTTCACATTTCGTTGCAACTGTTGCAATTTATTTTACTGCAGGGGTACAGACTGTCAAAAGGCTAGAGAAAGGAAACTGAAGGTACCAGATGATGATACACTGACGCCACTTCTAACTGCCAGATCAGTATAAATCATGCAGCCCTGTAACTGCCACATCAGTATAAATCAGTCACGTATCTGCCACATCAGTATAAATCAGTCAAGTATCTGCCACATCGGTATAAATCAGTACAGGAATCAACGACGATCTTATAACATTGGTACTGAATGAACGATTGAAGTAAATGACAAAATAAGTGCAACATTCTTGGATTGGATTAAGTAGGTATAATGTTCAAGTACATTGAGTAGTGAAACTATAACACATGCTCATATTGATGGAAAAGAGCAAATAACAATTTCTATGGAACGGATTTGAACCAGTCACCTCAGCATCACAACTCCTGCGATATAGAAACTGAGGTACCCTGCCTTAATGTGTTAATGATTCCTATATTGACATTTCTTCTTTGGTCGCTAGACAGAAGCTATGCATTTGAAAAACACCCTTTCAGGGCTCAAAATACACGGGGGCGAAGGGCGATTCGCCCTACGAAGTTGAAAAATCGCCCCAGAAAAGAAATCACGAGGGCGAAAAAAAAATGCAAATACCGCTAAAATCGCCCTCCCTTACATGTACTGCTCAGTTAACGGGCGCCGCACGTTTAAGAAGATGACACAATACTGTGAAATATATCACTGAAAAAAACCCTGACTGCCGATCCTTTTGTTATACATAACAGCATGGTTTGTAACGTTCGCTCACACACGAATAAATAGTCTAGTCAACAACGCAATATGAAAATCCACACTCAATACCCAACCACCTAGCTAGCTAAAAAAATATCGGTTCGTCGCGTGATCATTTTCGCACACCTGTGTATTTGTACTTTGTTCTCCCAGCTAGGTGTTGTGTATCACGGTACTGTGGAAAGAGTGAGCTAATATTGACAGCTCCTGCGATGTTTTCCTTATATACCTAACTAGCAGGAGGGAAAAGTTTTGCGTCGTAGTAATATAACGACCATGCAGTCTGTCTAGTTACAAAATGGCGCGAAATTTCCGACTACTTTTTAAAGAGGAAAATCGGGACCGCAGCTGACTTACGTCGTAGGACAAAGTGCCGTGTGGGTTATTTATGAACAGCTAACAGACTTGTTTGATATAGGGGAATTGATCAAATGACTAACAAGATAAAGAGATATAGGCCTATGAACCAAAGGGGGGGGGGGGGGTATTAATGTGATATTGCGCGGGTTCGAGAAACCATTTGTCAAGGCAATACAATAGGATGTATGCAAGACAAGCGATCTTGCTTCGCAGTTAGTAATATTGTTACCATGGTAATATATGAAGGAATGAGCTTTTTCCGCGGACAATAACTATTATCCTAACACACTGTAGCATACGCAAACTGGAGCCTATACTGCAAATCTTTCTCTGGATTTTCATAACGTTCCCAACATTATTGCATCGATATTTTCATAAGTTTCCCATGATTTTCAATATTTGAGTATCATTAGAGTAGGGACAATTGAGGAGAAGTGTAGTGCTGTAGCTGCTGAATATTGTTCCAGATTAAAACTGATCATTGTGTACATTTTATGAACAGTAACTTTTTAATTATGGTCGCCATGATTGAAAGAATCAAGTAGGGTGAAAACGACAGGCTAGGCATGTGGCTTCGGTGTGCACAGTGTGAAACTTTGCTTTGAGTGTTTCAATAAATTTAAAATTCTAGGCACCAAAATGTTGTCTTTAAACCTCGAATAAAGGCAGGCCCATGGACCCCACCTATAACTAAGTCGCGCTGCGTGCTGACTGACGCCCTCGGCGTTAGTATAGTATCACCCACAAAGTTCAGTGATTTTTTTTTTTACCCAAGGCTCATCCCTGTAGGCTATTTGGATGAAATTAACAGAATAAAGGCATATACTTAACAAGATACAAAGTAGGCTATTTTAGAGTACATAACATAGACACTGTGTTAGACCTAGACTGAGCCTCGATCCTGTGATCAAAATGGAAAACTTTTTAGTTGGCTTCAAGGGTGCGTCTGGGGGATCAGATAAGGGGAAAGAGAAGCAGAAGAAGGGGAAACCTGTGGTGAATAAGGAGTCCACTATCAAACGTTATTATTTGGGTGTTGAAATAAAGAGAGTGTATCGGTGAAACACCTTGAAAATTTATTAGCTTTGTTTTTTGTCTTAGTCAATGGTAGAAGGTCTACTTTATATAGTAATTAATTTTACCGATAAAATGTTGTAAAAATGGATCAATTTTGTAGCTACAATTTATACAGGAAAAACAGCCCTCGCAACACCAAAAAGAGCCCCCGTCATCAGTAAAACAGCCCTCGTAAAAAATCTGCTTGTGCTGAAAAGAGCCCTCGTCACCAAAAAATTATTTAAGCCCTGCACCCTTTAGTAATTTTGCAGTTCAAAATTTTGTTTTAAATTAATACTTTTGCATTGAATTGACATTACTTTGAAATTTTCAGTTCCACTCTTTATATACGTAACTTACACTGTTTACATACGTAACTGAAGTAAAGAAGGTGTAAATAAAATGTTTGTGGTACATAAAATTACACTTTTATGTCATTACCAACAACTTTATTGATGTGATGGAGATTTGATTACAACATAGCTTATTCGAGGTCTTATTATAGGGAAAAATGATCAAGAAGAGAATAATCCATTATCAACTACTTAGAAATGGTAAAGAGATCAAATACTTTGTGTAATTTGTAAAAGTGTTCAGTAAACAGATTAAATTTCACAAATTTAACAAGTCTCAAGCAGAGAATGAAGCAGCCGAGCACGTTTATGGCTGATACAATTCGACTTCTAATATTATTCTTATGAATTTTGGAAGTTGGAAGGTAGAAGTTTAGTTTAGTTTAGTAGCAAAAGAACAGGAGGGACGCCCAGGTCCCCATCAAGGATTCTATAGGGGAAAAAAAGGAAGACACAAACACTCAGACCCGATTACAATGCTTAAAGTGCATGTCCAAAGCATTCTTAAACCCATTCACACTACTTGCAATTACAACTTTCTCAGGCAAACCGTTCCACTCATTCACAACCCTATTAGAAAAAAATTTATGCCGAATATTAATCCTACTCTGTGACTTTTGGAGTTTAAGACAATGACCTCTGGTACAACTACTATTGGCATCCATGAAATAGTCGGTAAAGGATAAATTGTCAAAACCATACGCAATCTTGAAAACCTGAATCAAGTCACCACGTAACCTCCTAAGCTCCAGTGTGGTGAGATTCAACAGTTGTAACCGCCTATAATAAGGAACACTTTTTAAGGAACTAATCATCCTAGTAGCCCTCCTATGGACCTTTTCAAGTACTTCATTATCCTTAGTAAAATATAGGTTCCAAGCCTACACAGCATACTCCAGATGAGGCCTAACCAACTGCTTATAAAGCCTAACTACTATTTCTTTCAGAAAACTGAAGTTCCTCTTGATCATACCTAAAACCCTATTCCCTCCTTTAGCAGCTTCAAGACAATGTTTAGAAGGTTGCAGAGATGAGTCAATGTAGAAACCTAGGTCTCTTTCAACAAAGACCTTCTGTAACTCAACACCATTAAGATTGTAGGTATACTTTTGGTTACTACTACCAATAAGTATCACCTTGCATTTATACTGTTTAATGTTTACATTGTTATACTGTTTAAGCATAAATGTACCAAACTCACTTTATTTGCATTGTCTAATTCAAATAATCCCCCAAGAAAACTACAATATTACATCAGAAATAACACTAACACACATAACACACAATGTTAGACCTCAATTTGTTAACATGTTTTACAATTATGTTTGTTTTTGTTAGTATAGTAGGCCATATGAAGCCTTTTCAACTTTTAGGATATTAATTTGGTTCATGAACTGATACATATTATCTATTAAATATGGCAGGCCTTTTGTGCCAACTTATTGTGCTGTCACAACAAAAGTCATCATTTTGTTTTACAATGGCTTTCTAGTTCACATCTCAATCCCTACCCTTTAGAACAAATGCGTTGGTTTACGTTTATTTTGTCTTTATTTGTAATCAATTTTGATATGTTTGATATTTTAGGCAATTTACTATAATTGCCAATGCAGTTATATATTGTATATTAACACTTCATGAGATCTCTCTTGCATGTTCTAGCGTTAAATACATTTTGACTCTCTCTTTAACAGAATGTCATGTTATGGCATGCAATACATTTAAGTCACTAAAAGCTAACTTCGTTTGCTGCATCCTTGGAACGTTTTAACTCCAGTTTTTAACTTCGGATTTAAAGAACAGTCTAAGAATTTGTATATTGTTATACCAACATTTAAGTATTTCAGAACAATGATACTCAAGGCAAATGCTTTTAATGTCAGGGAACATGCGTGTACTTTAGACCGAGCTTACTGGAAACATCTTGACTTCACTTGTGATCGGTTCTTTGAAGCACTAAATTGATTACAGCAATAGTAATATTTTTAAAGTGGTGATGTTTACCAGTATGTTTTATGATAATCTTTTTTTACATGACGACTTTGTAAGTTACCTGAGAGAACTCATTTTGTTTTTTTCAAATCACTTATTCAAGAATGATGGGAGAATAAATAAAGATAATAATCTTGACCATTTTAATCATATATTGGAGTTATCGGAACTGATTTGAAGGCTTCTTAGCCTGATCGTTACTAAATCCCAATGCAAGATCAGTATTCCCTATCT
>KN885795.1:73425-91742 GCA_000934455.1 Apostichopus parvimensis | reverse complement strand
TTCTCAAGTTGGTCAACTTTAACTGTTGAGCTTATTAATTATTACCACATAAACATATATACTCCTTTATTTCCTACATTGACAAAAGTGCTTTCAACCCCCTTGACTTGCCTGTTATGGCTAAAATCAGTTCTCTTTCTAATCTCACTTATATTACATGCAACTAATAGGAAGACGAAAATATTGCACATTACTAGCTGAACTCCACTTTTGTCTCAATGTACAGTACTTGTTTGCAGATATGCAAAACCTAACAACATTACAGTCGTAGACAGGAATTTCTAGGCTGAATTATCTTTGATATGTTTGTTGTCTTTCCATTTTAAAACGTCAGGCCAACTTACTTTTACACACAGTCATTCCATTTTACAAGATTTCCAAAACTTGAACATTTAGAAATTATATTTGTTTACAAGGCCTGAAATAACCATCTTGTGTTAAAGGAGAAACAAGCTCATCCATCATATATATGTGATATGACAGTGATTTACCTGTTTTGAAGGACATCTCTCCCATACAGCTAAGAAAATTCAAGATATATATATATATATATATATCCAAGATTTAAATTCCTGTCTGAGAGCAGTCATTTGGTAAATCTGTGATGCCATAGTGCCAATAGGGTCTGAAAACATTTATCTTCTCATTCTTTTTGAACATGTGTTTCTAAGTTAAAATGTTAACAGGAAAACCCTGTCATCACTAGATAAATTGTTAGAGCCTCTGTATTTTAGATTCAGTATTTGCAAAGTCCATTTTCCATGACAGAAAATATACATTGTAATAAATAATACCATATGAGAAAACTGATGCACATTTAGTTCAATGATTTCATATTTAAACTTGATCAAGTCTCAAGTCGTGTTTTGAAGGACCATATAAAAACTGTGATATTACCCAAATGGAATAAGATTTTTCTTAGCTGCTTGGGAAAAAATGGTTTGTTTCTCCTTTTAGCTTCTTAGCAGCAATCACTTTATAAAGTCATGATCAATAACAAGGGTGGTGTAGAAGGATGCTAGGAATTTCCATGGACAGTTTGGCATTTGGTTTTCAAGTTTGATTACTAAGCCAAATGAATATTAAGATCTCATAACAGGAATGCAATCGATTAACATCCTCCAACTGAAGATTTCTGCATCAGAACAATCTCTTGAGTGAGTTAAAATAAAGAAACTTGATTTTAGCCTCAACAGTTTGTTGTCGCACATTTCAAAGTTACTATTAATTACAAGTCAAAATGTAAAAGAGGGCCTAATATTTTGACTTTTTTCAGAGGCTAACAGTTAGCCTGTGAAGAAGATCCTGCTAGAATCAAAATGTCAAGCCCTCTAACTTTAACATATTCGCCTACAGAGGCTTTCCACAATATTGCAGTATGCCCACTGTGTTCTCTCTTCGAAGTACACGTAAAATACGGAAACCTGAAAGATAAAAAGCTTTGAATTTTAACTTCATTATTTCGTAACATTAATGACCTATACTTGTAATGGAATTTCAGTAGCTATCAATTAACACATTGAAGAGTTCTTCAAAATCAACTCAAAGAACTGCTTTTATGTCCATGGTTTCTTATTTACTGATTCCAACAGGACTTTGAATCGTGAAAAGTTGACTTCCACTTTGTGCACTCTCTAATATAGAATTCTTGTCCATCTTACATCGAATTGTGAGGTAGCGGTCATCTCCTTTTCCATACGACTGGCTTTTCAAGCCCATTCTCCTACTCTTTGTGTGAATTCTTTTCCTCTGAATGTTACTTAAAGATGATGAAAATACTAAATATTCTCTCTCTCCGTTAGCTACTTGCATTAGCAGACTGTACACAACCGTGTCATCCATACGGTCAGTGAGAAGCCTTCCTTTAGCATCTTGATACTTCGTTAAGTCTATTCCAAGTCCTGCCCGGAATTGTCGCTCTTTTACTTGGATCGGTTCGGTTCTGCCGTGCTCTTTCTTTCCGAGGCCTCCGCCTTTCCAACCCATCTTTTGAAGAAGCATATGACCTTTATTGCTTTCAGGTAATGCCTCATCTGATACAGTTTGCACAGCTGGGTTTGTAATCTTTTCCAGTTGAATACAGTCTGTCTTGAATTCGTCTTTTCCAAGTGCCATCTTTTTCACAACCGGAAAAGAACCTTTCAAAACACTGAATGCATTTTCTGCTGCAATCTGTTTAGCTCTTTTCTTACTATCAGCAGAACCATCCCCTACGAGGACGTCCGCAATGTAAATGAGACATCGCACTTGATCAGGGTTGCTGCATGGAAACTCCACTCTCATATCTGCTTTGTTAAATTTGGCAGAAGCATCAAGATCGGAAATCGGTTGGCTGTTTTCATGCTCAATGACGACAAAGTCTCCAAGTCTTCTGAGAGACATTTTTGCTTCTGATTGTTCTTCAGTATTTCGATATGACTGGGTTAATTTTCTACCGTCCGTTTTCCGTCCTAAGTGGTTGACAGTTTGGTTACCAGATGAGATGATAGGAGCAGGCAAAGTCTTCACATGCTCATTGCTATCATCACTTGAAAGTCTACATTTCTTGGCTATTCTTTCATTTTGGTTGGTACCATTCCTCTTCTGGCTATGCTGAAATTTTTTAGTTTCTGTGGAATTTGTATCAGCACGGGTGTCTTTAACTGTCCCAGTCTCCTCTTGTTTGTGATGACGTATAGATCCATTCTCCTCATTAGGCAAACAATCTTCCTTTTTCTTAGGGTGATCAGCTTTGTAGCTTACTTCAATACCTTCTGACATATGAGCGATTTTCTCCATAAGTGCTGGAGGGTATCTTTAAACAAACAGAAAACAATATTGTTAAAGTACTGTAAGTGGTGAAAAAAAGAACAGGGATTTAACGGAAATGGTAGAAATAATTATTAATTTTCACTAGTATAAGGTACTTTTTCCATTTTCATCATGGGCCACATCCTTTTCAAAGCATTCCCTAGAATCCCTACAGGAAAGCATTAAACCATTAAGGTGTTACTCTGTTAGGATGGTTTGCACGATCCTCTATTTTAAGTGATATGGACATCACTCATCAGATAACTCTATGTCAGGCTCTGATTTCTGATTCATTACCAAAATCAATTTCAGAATATGTATTTTGCAGAACTTTGAATTCAAGCTCGGAAGTTCACTGTCTATACGAAATACTGTCCCATATTATACATTGGAAGGGCTTGTGCTAGACTTTAACTTGAAACTTAATGTTACTTGTTAGGCCTAGGTTTTGCCTCGGTTGTCCTTCTCTTAACATTACCTGCAACCCAAAAAAGTGACATTTGCCCAAGTCATTGAGAGTGAAATAAGCTGCTTCTTTCTATTACTAAATTCTTTCAAATTCTTGCTTAAGAATCTCTTCCTATATTCCCACTGGAAGTCATTTTCATGATGATATTTCCAGCTTGCTGGTACACTTCGATCGCTACCATCCATGATGTCTGTTGTGGTACTAGGAATATAGCTTACTTTCGGAATTGTTTGTTTCTAGCTGTACGTCGTCGTTCACTGCTTTTTGCTGCTCATGCAGTATATACTGTATATCAACGATGCACAGCTTTATCATACCGTTCGACCGGTGTGAAGTTAGTTACTTATTACGCGTTCCTCGTTCGACATTCGCGAATAAGTAACTGCAGTACACATGTTACAGTACTTATTGGATAATGGATTCGATATGTGTACAACAAAATATATCATGTGCGCACATATTATACAAGTGCAAAAAGTATAAAATTGTACACAAAATATTGAAATATAATATTATGTAACGTGTACAACATGGTGCGCGTTGAATAGTTTTACAGCAGAAGGATAGAAACTGTTAGTGAATCTCGCCTAGAAGGGCCCTTAAAGGTTTGCAGTTAAATTTCACCAGAACTTGGCAGGGACTTGAAATAATCAGTCCCTGGGAGGGAATCATCATCTCTTCCACATCGTCGTTTTCTTCCAAAATTGTCTATCCATTGACATCGATATTGAGCCACGTATAGGACTAGCTCTTCCAAATAACTGACAAGTCATCATCTAAAAGAAAAAAGTAGGTCAACAAAATCTGCACATTTTATTTATATTTTAGGCCTTTATTAATTACTTCAGTTTTGGCATCAATTTGAGCGATACTGGATTACGAAAAACAGAAAAACGAAGTTTCCCGGACCAGGCTGATACATATGTTGGCGAAACTACCAACAAGTGTCAGATCCCGGCCGGAAAACGGAAGGGTTTGGGGATTTTGCTAAAAGAATGTCTGTTTTTTAGATGCTACGGTGGCCCAGAAAGGACTTTAAAAATTTCAATATTTTATCTCAAAATTTCTATTTGAAACCCCTTCCCTCCACCCACCCATTTGTGATATGTTTATATAAAAAAGTCCTGGGATGATATGTTATACAAAAAACACGGATACTTGTTAACTTGTAAAGTTACACTCACATCTTGACAAAAGGTTTCAAATTGTCGAGATGCTGCGTTATATATATAGTAAAATTATAATCTCGTTCACCTCGGTTGTGGAGATATAGTGTACTTGTTTGTCATTTTAGCACTACCGTACGTTTGTCTCTCCGTAACATCCGTCTGTCAACGCTTGCAACTGGTTGCGCAATCTGGACAGTCCAGGCTATACTTCACGGTACACGCGAAGTAGGCAAGATGTTGACAGGTAAAGCCCAACTAAACTAGGCCCAGATTGTAAACTATGAGCTCGTTATTGGCTTTATGGCTGTAATCTTTTCATTTCACAAGTTCTAAGTAGACTAGTAGCAAATGCAAAATGTTTATAGATGGTTTCCAAATTCAACCATGAATAATTTAGGCCTACACTAGCATAACGTTACGTGTTAGACTTAGAATAGCTATAGTAGACTCGGGCCTAGGCCTATTTCAGTAACAAACCTAATGGCGCTAGGCCAGTAGGAGGCCTAAATTATTTGCAAGAAGAATGTGCACCGGCCAATTTCAGAGGCAAGACTGACAAATGATATCACAATTTAGTGATACAAATTTTATTGGACATTACTAATGTGGCGTCTATATTTTCTGCTCTTATTCTTAATGATATGGGAACATATGTGGCATTTTATTCAAAGTAACTAGGCTAAACTCTGCACTTATTAGCCTAGGGCCTAAGTGACTGTAAAATTTTATACTGCTGGAGTCTATAACAGTTTGTGTTCCATAGAGTCCTAGCAGTGGGAAGAATTATGAACGTGGCCAGATGTCTGGCAATTCAGTGCGATGTCTTCTTTCTGGTGGTATTGTGACATGTCTCTGACTTATGACATGTTTGTCTGACATTTGTATTTGTAATGACAGGATTTGGTACAAAAATCAAAAGTTTGATATTCCTTATGTACTTAAACCTACTCCAAGGCTCAAATAAATTTGAATGTACAGAGTCGAAGCAACAGCAATTGCAATCCGGCCCCTACCATATGCTGACAGCAAGATCAGCTGTCTTGCCATTTTAGTCAAGTTGCCATAGGTGATCTCATATTGACTTAGATCTTTAAACTTCTACACATATCGGAAGATGCTCAATAAGAGTGGGGAAGAAAAATATGATACATTCCTATATTCATTAATATCTGGATAGGCCTATGTGTTCTCTCCGTAAAAGATTCAAATCAGGAAATATATAATATATCTTTGGAAGGAATAACAGAAATGTGATGTCGATAACAGCTTTTGAAATTTTGAAAAATTACCGCCCCATATCTAATTGACTGTCAGATGCGTCAAACGAAGGTTATTAGTCAACTTTAAATAGTGATTTAAATCTTCATTTAAATAATCTGATGTCTATTTAAAGATTGCTGATTTTTTTAATCTGAAATAAATTTGAAATGAAACAATAACATAGTGCAATGGTTCACTTCCGTAAAAGTAAAGCAATTAATGATATGCCTTAGAAGCTTCAATGAAAGCAAACAAACTTGTTACATTTTTTTGGATAAAATGTGAAAATGGGATCAAGCATCAACAGATGTGTTTTGTAAGGTAACGTCTCTAACAAAGGTGTCATCAAATGCTAATGTTACAAGATATGTTTCATATCTCAAGAAAATACATCATAATATGGCATCGCCCACTTTTGTGCTCTCATAGCAGATGTGGCCTAGTTTAGCCAGACATCCTTCATGCTTTCATTTGGATGGTCATGGAATTTTAGATGAATTAATATCTTTAGTAGTTAGTATCATAGTATCTATGTATAGTATATATAGTGTAGTATAGTATCATAGTAAATCAATTGGGATGTAAAGTTTTGTAATGAAATGCCAAGAAACTGCTTGGTAAAGGTTGGGAAATGATGCAAGCATTTTTTGCTCATGGTAACTTTACGTACATTGCTGCACGCTAAAACGCTAGAGAAAACAAAGCTGTTTTTTTTAACAACCACAAGGGACCACAAGAAAGGAAATCAGCAAAAGTGTTGACCCTGAAACAAATGGCATCATTAGGTCATGCAAACAGCTCTTCAAAATTTAAGATTCAGCATTTGCAAATTCCCTGGCAATTACAGAAAATAATCATTGTGATATAAAGAAAGACATTCGTAAGTGAAGCACATTTGGTTTGATGATGTCATACATTTAGACTTGATCAAGTCTCTATCCTTGTGTGTGTTAAGAGATATATTAAATCTGTTATATCTCTCAAATGGAATACGTTTTTTTTTTGGTAGCTGTGTGGGGAATTTGTATGACAGTTATCTCTAGATCACATCCAGACCAACAATGATGGTTGGGTTTGTACTTCGTGTGCTGATTCATACTTAGTAGCATTAATCATTGCTAACGATTGTTTTCTTTCTTCAGACAGAGTAGTCACTGAGTTTTGAAAGTTAACTGCCACAATGACATTACCTCGCTTTACTGGGACTTTGCGGACGTATGGAGGTGTGACCCGCACAACAAACTCTGAACAAGATGAGGAGAATGAAATCAGTCTCATTGATAAAGGCAGGCGGCAGATGGTACGAAAGGCGGAGAAAGGTCTCACTTGGAGGAGACTGGAAAGTTCTATCCAGAAAAAAAGTGACAATGGTGATGTCACCAAAAAACTCTTGCGGGATATCATAAAATGTGCCTCTGGACTTGGTAGGTCCCAGCTCTTGACCCTTCATGTGTTAGTTGAGTAATTTAAAATTAGACAAACGATTTATAAAGATCATATATACATATGTAAGTTACAAGTGCAATGATGTAAATCAGTTTGTTTACAAAGGATCCATAATATTTTATTAAGAAACGAAACAGCAATTAAACCTGCCACACGACATTTGAACACTAACTTACTCTCCGAGTGATTCTGCAAATTATTTAACTCAGTTTATTGCAATTAAGTATGAGACTAATGAGTTTTTGACTAATTGAACTGACGGATTTTTATCTGTCATTTTAATATAACTTAGAGATAGGGTGCCAAGACTACTTTGAAGTTGTCAAGTAGATCAAAATTGCTATTCGGTAACAATTAATAATTACTGTAAGGTTTATTTAAGAATGGAAAATTAAGAAGACAAATGTGGTTGTAAAAGAATCATGCAAAGAGATGAATCCCGTAAAGATCAAAATCCACTAAAATGACACAGAGGAAATAAGTTCAGAAGTTTTTGAAAACAAAGAGTTTCCAGTTCTTAATTCTTATGTAACAAGAGATTCATTGTTACAAATGCAACTCTTTAATTAAAAGCGTTTCTTCTATTACAACTCAGTTAACCGTTGAAATTCTATTTTACAGTTGGTGAAGAGTCGCCCATGGAGGTAGTAGAACATGCAGCTTGTACAGCCATCTGTATTTTGCAGAATTGCGACGAGGTTACTCACCAAGAAATTCGCCAGTTTGGAGCGCAGTTTGGTTCCGTGTCAAGACTAGTCGTTGACGACTTTTTTGGTATCCTAAGCAAAGTTATAGCCCAGTTGCCGACAGGGTCGCTGTCTGAAATTCTGAAATCCATGGAGGAGAGAGTCGAAAAAGAGTTCGGAGAATCTATCAAGTTTTCGCACGAGACAAAACCTTTGAATGTGGACAACGATCAAGCGTTTGAGCCAATAGGTCAGAAAATCTCACACTGGGAATTAGATTTTTCTTATGCTAACAACGGCAATGTTGCTGTCGAACCGAACAGCAAAGAGACATCTGATGGATCCAACAACAATTTGAGTTGGTTACGGAAGGAAGTTGAGAACGCTGTGGGTCTCTCAGGTTCCAAAAGCCTTGGGCTCTCTGTCGAGGCCCTCTGTATCACTCTCATCACCGAGTTGAAATCCAGTAAATCTAACGATGAATTACAGAACGAGGTGAGTGAGGAAATGTTGATGATGTGTGTTGATGATGTGTGTTGATAATGTGTGTTGATGATGTGTGTTGACGATGGGTGTTGACGATGTGTGCTACAGATAACCACTGTTTGTCACATGTATATCAAATATAAAACTACCATAGTGGGAATAATTAAAGTTGATTTGTATTGCTGCAAAATATGGAAGAAACTAAGCTCTTGTAAATATCAAGTGCTTGTTCCATTCCTGGCAAAACATTTTCATAATAAAATTGAACAATTTAATAAATTTGAATTAAACAATGACAAAGCACAGGTTCACTAAGATATATATCACTAATAAGTTTGATACTGTAGGTACAGAGACCTCGCCCTTGGCTACATCTGTGAGATAAAATTTGCTCTTTCTCCTCTCGCCTACCCCCTCCCGTCTCCCCACTTCTCCACACACTCTATTTCTGTGCACCAATTTGTCAACTCCAATTTTACATTAAATCTGATAAGGATTGACACTGGGAAGGTCGGTCATTATTTGAGTAATAAGTCTGCCGAACAGCCCATTAATACCTACATTACATGAACCCTCGTCAATTGTACTCCTTCTGCTAATCACAGACTTTCCCGATGAAGCTACAGTGCATCTGAAATTGAGCTGCTCAGATAATTACTAAGAAGTGTAAACATTCCAACATTGGCATCATACTCTATTCATTGAGCCATTTAATTGTCTTATTTGACAATTATTATTGGTGTCTTGCAATAATTTATACAGTCAGTGCATTTAGGAGAATGCTAATAAATCTGACCAATACAGTATAGGGCCATTGCTAATGATAGTACAAATCTAGTTTTTCACCAAATACCTCGTCGAGAATGAGACCAATTATTGAAAAAAGTGTCGTTCTAATTTTCAGGATAATGTACAGTATGTGGAATATGAAAATTCCATTTTAAAAAGGACCCCACATCGTCTTATTTTGCCATCATGTTTAAAATTTTACTGTTATACTTTTTCTATCTTTAAACAAGATTTTCGTTTTCTTTGTAGCTTTTCGATTTACTTGGCTTTGAGTGTTTTGAGCTGATCGAGATGGTCTTAAAACATCGTTCGGATATCACCTCTGCTGCTCATAGAGGAGAGGCATTTGCCAGGATAACAGGTAAGATAACTGTCCGTCATATAGAAAGTGTTAAAGAACATGGGAGCCAATGTATGGCTTCTGAATCTGGAATTTGATGAACTAAACTAAGATTATTACAAAAGTAAGGTAATGAGTCTTTTTATCTGTAGGCTAGGCTTGCATAAGTTGAGCAGAAAGAAACATATTGTTTTCAGCTACACAGTACTTTGTTATTGTAATTGAAGTCTGACAATGTATGTATATTTAGATCAATATTTAATTCCACGGACAATTTGCTGTCTTTCCTTGTCATGTTGTAATCTGTTAAAGGATAATGTGACGAACCTTTTAGTCATGAATGGAACGTACATAAGGAGTATGTTGCTCTTGAAATGTAGTATAAGTCAGAGTCAGAAATATCGCTTGATAAACCTCAATGCGATTTGAAAGTATTCATGGATAGAACTAAAGAAAGGGCAACCTTTGAAGGAAAGTACAGAATTTAGGTATTGTAGCTGGTTGCAGTTTTGTATATAAATAAATTACAAAACATTTCCATTTTCCATCTAAGTGAATTTTGCAACATTCATTACAAAGAGCAATGAAAATTATAAAAGATCAACAAGATGTCTTCTGTTACCCTATTCAGAAAAATGAATATTTCCAGTTGACAATATTTTAGTATTACCATTTGAAAAAATTCTGACCCCCAGTTCTTAGTAATTGGTCAATAATTGGTAATAAGTGTGAAGTTATGGAAAGTAGCCTACTCTGGTAGAATTTCAACCTCCTTTTTGGGATAGTACACAAACAATGTTAAATTCTTTCCATATTACAAATTGTTACTTCAATGTTACACTCTCAGCCAATAGATTTAGGTATGTAGATCTTCTGTTGTCACTTATTTTCCCATGGAATAAATTAAGATTGTAGTAAAATTCAGCCTGTGAGAATTATCTCAAACCTGTCAAGCCCCTTTAAGCACAGAATTGGTTCTGGTGGAATTTTTTAATTTTTGACTCTATGTTATGTATGGTTTTGAAAGAATGATATTATTTGAAATTTTTACCAGTGAGCTTTTTTCAAACCCAAAATGCCCCTGTAAGCACCTATGGTTTCTTCGGGAATTTTTACCCCCTTAATTATGATAAAGTTATTGTGGCTTTCATTAGTTTTTTCTTGTGTTTCATATTTTTCCTCCAAAGATCATAAGAAGGATAAAGGTAACAAAACACCCACTTATGGAAGTCAAGTAACCATACAGGTAAGTCATCATGATAGTAAGTTGGGCCTTTTTAGGTTTTTAATGGACAATTTACTTATAAAATGGTTTGTAGAGTACCTTACCTTGCACCTAAGAATAGTAATTTGCTCTGCTTTTGCTGGAAAGTATATAGATATTATTGATGGTAGAAAAAATAGACTCCCCTTTTGACAATGTTAGCTGTCAGGACCACTTGTGCATTTTAACTGTTTGAAGGATTAACATTTAGTAAGCCTGCATGTATACCAGTGTTCTCTAATCCTTACAAGTCCTCCCCCCAACTTGACATCATCTGTCCTTGTACCCTTGCTGTTTGTTACCAAACTTTTAACTTCCATCCCCTCTGGTGTTGCACCATATTTGATATATTTCCTCTGTGCCACAAGCGAGAAACAGAAAGTGTTTAAAGGCATTGAAGACTCGCCCCAAACCGCGTGCCACGCTCTGAAAAAGTTAACTTTCCGTTGCTTGCAAGTGAAGTTTTCTGCTTGTCGCTACAAAATGCAGACAGTAATGAAACGTGATACCTTGTTATCTTTAGCTGGACCTGAGATGTCCATGGCTGTATCGTTTGCACACTGTGATGTGGGTATTGACCGCAGCTGTATGTAGCAAGCTGTGTGCGTATTTTCTGGGATCAATGGTGGTGTCTGACACTTCTGTTACAACTCATTCGAAACTCGGTCAGAATACTGGCATTAGACGTTTCTTTTTGCGCGAGTCTTCACACTCTTTAATGATTGTTTATAATGGTGCACATTTAGATCCAATGGCTGTAGGAGATTAAAGGAGCACTCTCCGAAAAATGAAACTGGCATCACCAACCATGGTCACAGTTTTGTAGTTTATTCGGAAGGTATAGTAGTGGTGTTTTGCTTTATGGGGTTGTAGGTAAGAGGCAGTGCAATGTGTAACATTTTGGAAAAGATTTGAAGTGTTTTAAAGTTGCTAGCAACAGTAATGCTCAGCACGTTCTTTGTTTTAATACTGCAATTGTATAACTTCAGGTCTGCTATGAATTTTAATTGTCTGATTTTTTTGGGATAAAAATCTTAAAATGTTGAGGTTACAAATTGGATAGATGTTGAATTTAATTTGATCCTACCTTTTATTTGCTTCAGTCTGTAAAGGAGAAAGAATTGGCTAAGCAGATAAGGAGAGAGGAAAAGAAGTTGGTTCGTCGTGAAGGGAAGTCCACCAGGCAAGAGAATGGAAACGGTGAGACAGAGTTTGATGCGGACTACCTCAGGCTTCAAAGGTTAGATACTCAAGACATATTTCAAGAAGTTTGACGTAAATGAAATGTTGAATGAAGGTTAATTATGTGATAGAAGAAGTTCCAACAAAGTTTGTTGTGTGAATACCAAAGTTCAGAGGTGACCTTTGACGAGATAATGAAATTAACCTTCATGGTTATGTTCTTTGATAGAGATGATTATGATACACAACAACCCCTACCACCCCACCTCACCCCACCACCACCACCACCCCCACCCCACCCCCTCACCCACAGACACACAGTATTTCATATTTGCAGGCATCTTAATCCGTCTTTCTTGTCCCTTTAGAGAGTTTGCCTTACAAGATGCCAAGAGCGAACCACTTTTCAAGCATCCTCGTCGGAGGGGTCCTCAGTATGAACGCTATCCGTTTGTCTTCGATGCCATGGCCGAGGCACAAAGGTCATCTTCCTTCGTGGCGGGAGCAAAGGTTCGTCAACAAAATTCTTTAAATAGTATTTGTCAGAGACAGGATATATTCTTCAGATATGGGTAGACCAAAGCCACTAGGTCTACTTTGTAGCTTGTTGATTTAATATCTTTATTAAATTTTTGAATGTTGTTTGATAGTCCCATAACAACATATGCAATCAACTTTACTAGTCCAGTGTGATTTTGAATAGTGAGATTGAAGTTGACAATTTTGGAATTTTCCAGTTTGCTGTAAAAGGGTGTTTAAATTATTGAACAGTTTGAGTTATGATGTTCTCCTAATTTATATGTCCATATATGAATATATATGCATATATATATGTATAGAGAGAGAAAGAGCAAGGAAATTTTTCATTTTATACTCAACTCCCATAACAACATATGTTATTAACTTTACTAGTCCTGTGACAGTTCTATTAGTGAGGTTGAAGATTAAAACTTTGACATTTTCCAGTTTGCTGTTAAAGTGTGTTAAATTCCATTATGAACAGAAATGAATTATGATGTCGTTATTGAAATGTTGAAGTTTTCCATTGCGCTATTAAGTGTGTTATATATATAAATATCTATATATAGATAGATAGAGAGAGCAAAGAAATTTCCTCTAAAGAATTTCCATTTTTGACAATTGCCCTGTGAGTTTTGTCCTGTTTATCAAGCTATTGTTTCTCCCTTTCTCTAGATATCTCTTCCAGTCGGTTTTCAACAGAAGCAGGAAAAGCTGTACGAGGAGGTCCATTTACCTCCGGCCTCATCTGCCCCAACGGATGTCGGTCAGGAACTGATACCCATTGCATCATTGGATGAGGTATGTCTCTGCTCTCTGGCATAGTACAGCCAAAAAAATTGAACTAAAAGTTTTAAACTGGAAATTCATGCTTTTTATGTACCTACATACCTCAATATATGTGGTATTCAAAAATTGAACATTTTCAAGAACGAAAATATTAATGTTCTAGTAATAGAAATGTTAGAAAATAATCTTACAACAAAGAAAAAGATGAGAAAACCCCAGAGTAAGAAGAAAAGTCAGGGCAATTTCTAAGGCGGTACCTAAATTTGACTATCTTTCTTTTCTTTTTTTAAAGTTTATTTAGAAGTGAATTTATTTCAATCAATCTCTAGCAAATAAGACATTTAATATGAATGGAAGCATGGTAATATTTTTATTTTACAATTTAGGAAATTGTTTTGTCATTTGGAAATGGGAATCTAATCCTGGTGTTCTTTGAAGCTGCAAAGTATAAACATTGTCTGCTTAATACTGTGCACATATTTCACAATTCATAATAGGTCATTTGTAAGTGATCTGCAAATTCTCATTCATTTTTAATCATAGAATAACTTTCACTGACTGTTTTTTCTTTGCACTGATTTTTTTGACCTATCTTCAAGGTTGGACAAATGGCTTTCAAAGGGACGAAGAAACTAAACCGTATCCAGTCAGTGGTGTTCGAGACAGCTTACAACACCAACGAAAATCTCCTGATATGTGCCCCTACTGGTGCCGGTAAAACCAACATCGCTATGTTGACCATCATACACCAGATCAAACACCACATAGAGGCTGGTGTCATCAAGAAGGACAGCTTTAAGGTCAGTCTTAATCTAACTTTCCCGGGATAATAATAATAATAATATGTGCTATTTATAAAGCGCTTTCCAATAAAATCTCAAAGCGCTGTACAGAAATAAATACCTAAAAGATACCAAACAATACAAAAAATTGCACCAGGGTAACTAAAATAGCAATACAAAGAATAAAAAGGAATAATTAAACATAAGAGCAAATATTACATTACAAGTATAAAGTGTTCATATCAAACATTTAAAAATATGTGTTTTCAAATCCCTTTTAAAATGATTAAGATTAGTTAAAGAACAGATATTTCCTGGAAGACTGTTCCAAACCATTGGGGCAGCTGCTGTGAAAGATCTCTCTCCGTAGAAGTTGGTCTTGGATTTAGAAGGATGGCAAAGAAAGAGTTGTGATGAGGAGCGTAAACTACGACTTGGTTCATATTTGGTGATGAGTTCTGAAATGTAGACATGAGCCATATTATTTAGAGATTTGAAAGTGAGCAGTGCTATCTTATAATTGATACATTGTAGTATTGGTAGCCAATGCAGTTCACGGAGGATGGGGGTTATATGCTCATTCTTCTTGGAACGCGTTACTAATCTGGCGGCAGATTTTTGTACTCGCTGCAACTTTGATATTTCACTTGACTGAATGCCATAAAGGAGACTGAAATACGGTTATCTCTGCCCTCCCAGGGGCACCTCCACACATTTTGTGTCTGTTGTTAATCCCCTATCTGTGGTAAACGCATAATAGTTAGCAGTAGCAGATGTTTCATCCCTAGCAGGATCTTCTTCAGGAGATAATCCGGTGTATAAATTTTGAATTTTTTTTTTCTGAGAAGCATTTGTTCAATTTCGTTTTGTCTCCATCTCAGATCATTTATGTAGCACCCATGAAGGCCCTAGCGGCAGAAATGGTGCGCAATTTTGGGAGCCGCCTCGCCCCTCTCGGGATCCAAGTTAAGGAGATGACAGGTGACATGCAGCTCACGAAGAGTGAAATCGTAAAAACTCAGGTAAACTCGTCAAAGGAAATTAAAAAATTAAAAAATAATTAAAAAATTAAAAATGACATTCTGATGGTTCAATTGAGGATATCAAAACATGTTATTTTGCATTTACACTTTGGTTAAAAAATTAAAAAAAATTAAAAAAATTATTTTTTTAATATTTTTTTAAAAAAGTTAAAAAATTCTGATGGTTCAATTGGGGATATCAAAACATGTTATGTTGCATTTACACTTTCGGTTAAAATTATCTTCGGCATATGAAAACAATCTGGTAAGTTCATATGATAGTGAGATTTACCTTAAAAGCTAACTACTGTTTGTGGCAGCTGTTAACATGACTTTCTATTAGATAATGTTTTACGGTCACAAAGCTTTTTATAGCAACTGCAGTTAGATCTACCATAATCTGCATCTAAGAATTGTGACAGAAGTTGTTATTGTCAAAAAAAAAAAAACTTAATTAATAGTTGTTTTGCTTTTCAATGTTTTGAAAGTACTTTTTCACTGTCAATGCAGTAGTTTATGCGGTGAATATTACATATTGTAAATTATTTTTCATAGTAAGTGTAATTAAACGATATGATTTTGGTCATGAATTGGGAAGAACATTTTCCTTATTTAACAGATGAATGCTAAAATGAACCATTGAACTGGTTCAAGGGAACAAAGGACTTCATAGTTACTTCAGTTTTAACATAATCAAAATGCTTCTTCTTAACACTTCTTACAGATGATTGTGACAACTCCAGAGAAATGGGATGTTGTCACTAGGAAGAGCACCGGTGATGTCGCCCTCACTCAACTTGTCAAACTGATAATCCTTGACGAGGTTCATCTCTTGCATGATGACAGAGGTGCTGTCATCGAGAGTATAGTGGCAAGAACACTCCGTCAGGTATGATTAGCATTGTAGTATGATCAATTAAGAGTTGGGAGATGAGTAGATGAATGGGTGAATGGGTGAAGAAAATGAGGGGGGGGGAGGGGAGATGAGTTGATGAATGGGTGAAGCAAGTGAGGGGGGGGTGAGGGGAGATGAGTTGAGATGAGTAGATGAATGGGTGAAGAAAAAGAGGGGGGAGGGGAGATGAGTTGATGAATGGGTGAAGAAAATGAGGGGTGGGAGATAAGTTCATGAATGGGTGAAGAAAATGGGAGTGGGAGATGAGTTGATGAATGGGTGAAGAAAATGAAGGGGGGGGGGGGGATAAGTTCATGAATGGGTGGGGGGGGGGAAGAGGGGAGATTAGTTGATGAATGGGTGAAGCAAAAAGGGGGGTAATTTCTTATGCATGGTCTTATAAATCAATCCTTTGGACATATTGATTTAAACTATGCAAAATCCATTCATTAATTACATTTTCATACCTTTAGTTCATTATCGTCGTCGACCCTGGAAACGCCTTAAGTCAGGTGACAAGTCCTACCAATTCTTTTTTTCTTTCTTCGATCAGGTCGAATCTACTCAGAACATGATTCGTATCATCGGCCTCTCTGCTACACTGCCAAACTATGTCGATGTGGCCCGCTTCCTGAGGGTGAATCCATACAAGGGACTGTTCTTCTTCGACGGACGGTTTAGACCGGTTCCGTTAGGTCAGAGGTTCATCGGCGTGAAATCCACCAATCCCATGCAGCAGAGGCGTGACATGGATGAAGTCTGCTACGAGAAAGTCAGCGGCATGGTCGAGAATGGACATCAGGTGAGTCACATCAAGCTGAATAAAAAAATGAGGTTATTCTTTGATTTTATTCATCAGGGTCTCATCACTTATGAGAAGGGATGGAAATAAATAAAAGTATGCTTTCCATCTTTGCTTTTGATTAAAAAATGAAATGGGATAAGTTCATTTCATTTTAACTGTTTTTTTTTATTTTTTTTATTTTTTATATAAGTCAATGAACAGTATTTAAATAATGTGATATGATGTGTATGACAGAATGAAAATTCCCTTTTTTTTTAAAAGTATATTTTATTTTGTGGATATTTTTATGGCTCGTTTTTGGTTTCCACAACTAATAACATTAACTCATTTGAGCTTGCCAACAGAATCAATCCTTTTTTTCATTCAATGAGTATACATATCTCATTGTTTGGTTGGATAAGTGTATGATATTTCTTATATGTGTGATCAATATGTCAGAAAATAGTATTAGCTGATCAGAATGACAGATCAGAATCACAAAACCTTAACACAAAATCCAGCTTACATGACTTAACAATATTAACATTAGTATAGTCGTAGTAATAAAATTAATGAACAGTGTAACATCATCATGGTAACTTAATCTTGCCTTTGATGTTTGAAGTGTCTTCTTAATGTTCACACTGATCTCTTTTTACTTTATTTAGGGTGAGGCTTACCATTCATTTTGTGAGGATTTTAATAAATTAATAAACAGTGTAACATTATCATGGTAACATAATCTTGCCTTTGACGTTCGAAGTGTTTTCTTTATGTTCACACTAATCTCTTTTCGCTTTTACTTAGGGAGTCGCCTACCATTCATTTTGTGAGACATTAATGTTTTTACTTTTTCAATTCCTGATTGTCATCGACTTGTTATTCCTGCAGGTGATGGTGTTTGTTCATGCAAGAAATGCAACAGTACACACCGCCAGTAAGATGCAGGAGATAGCCAAGAAGAATGGAGAAAGTGGTATGTTCCAGGCGACATCAAGTCCTGAATTGGGCACAGCAGCTAAACAGGTTGGCTTACTATGTTTATTTCTAGATTTATGAAATTATTCACCAATGATATGACAATGCATATATTCACTTTTGTTGACAGTAGTATGATCATGCATATTCACTTTTGTTGACAGTAGTATGATCATGCATATTCACTTTTGTTGACAATAGTATGATCATGCATATTCACTTTGTTGACAATAGTATGATCATGCATACACTTTTGTTGACAGTAGTATGATCATGCATATTCACTTTTGTTGACAGTAGTATGATCATGCATATTCACTTTTGTTGACAATAGTATGATCATACATATTCACTTTGTTGACAATAGTATGATCATGCATATTCACTTTTGTTGACAGTAGTATGATCATGCATATTCACTTTTGTTGACAATGGTATGATCATGCATACTCACTTTTGTTGACAGTAGTATGATCATGCATATTCACTTTTGTTGACAGTGGTATGATCATGCATATTCACTTTTGTTGACAATAGCATGATCATGCATATTCACTTTTGTTGACAATAGCATGATCATACATATTCACTTTTGTTGACAATATTATGATCATGCATATTCACTTTTGTTGAGAATGGTATGATCATGCATATTCACTTTTGTTGA
>KN885795.1:44663-73021 GCA_000934455.1 Apostichopus parvimensis | reverse complement strand
TATGATCATGCATATTCACTTTTGTTGACAATAGTATGATCATACATATTCACTTTTGTTGACAGTAGTATGATCATACATATTCACTTTTGTTGACAATAGTATGATCATGCATATTCACATTTATTGGCAATGGTATGGTTATACATATGCACTTTTGTTGACAATGGTATGATCACGCATATTCACTTTTGTTGACAGTAGTATGATCATGCATATTCACTTTTGTTGACAGTAGTATGATCATGCATATTCACTTTTGTTGACAATAGCATGATCATGCATATTCATTTTTGTTGACAATAGTATGATCATACATATTCACTTTTGTTGACAATATTATGATCATGCATATTCACTTTTGTTGAGAATGGTATGATCATGCATATTCACTTTTGTTGACAATAGTACGATCATACATATTCACTTTTGTTGACAGTAGTATGATCATACATATTCACTTTTGTTGACAATTGTATGATCATGCATATTCACATTTATTGGCAATGGTATGGTTATACATATTCCAAACCAGATATTCAGACATTGCTGTCATTCATCAAAGTTTCTTACAAAATATATGTAGGATCCAGCTACAGTACAAATGAATAATGATTAAATTCTCACATATTCCTAACTTGTATTTTCTAAAGCAGTACTAAAAAGAAAATTCACTTCTAAAGTTAACAAATATAAGTTCAGAAAAAAAACACATCACAACTGTCGGAGAGCAAGCATGGTCTAGTCGATTCTGAATGAAACACTGAATATTCATATAAATGAGACATAATCTCATTATGAAACAAAATAAAGAGTAAAATAGAGACATTTCAGTTCTTGTATGATTGTTACTTGACAAAAATGTCATCGTTTGATTCATGCTCTCTCTCTCTCTCTCTTTCACTCATTTTTTCATTGGCTCAATTTATCAGAAACTGTCCATATATATTACTTATAAACACAAGTGTAGAGTAGATGTGACATTAATCCATTGCATTCCAAGATTGCAGCCTGCATTAACTATGATATCCTACATCAGGGTTCAATGCTGTGGACTATAGTGTAAATTTTGTACTCAATTCCAGGATAGTCACTTAATATTTGCCATGATTGTAAGTCAAGTTGTAACCCTTTGTTTTGTTGCAATTTTTAGCCACAAAGCTTTAACAAAAACAGCAGAAAAATTGCAACAAGGAAACATCAACTTGGTATTTTGAGGCACTTCTGTGAACAATTTTATCAGAATTATACACTCAACTTCAATACATGCAGAAAGTTGCCTCCAGCAATTTAACCTCAGAGCTTTACAGGTATAATTCCTCCTATCTCTGGTGAAATCTGATCAAACCATCGATGAAATCACTTTGTTGAAAAATAGAACCAAACCACAGAGCAAAATCAGTGAAATCGTCAGTATCGTTGACCGTTGTCCTTTAAAAGTATATTAAAGCCCTTATTAAACCCTTATTCAAACTTTTAAAGTACATTAATGCCCTTATTATCCC
Organism: Apostichopus parvimensis; assembly: GCA_000934455.1. Classification (NCBI taxonomy): domain Eukaryota; kingdom Metazoa; phylum Echinodermata; class Holothuroidea; order Aspidochirotida; family Stichopodidae; genus Apostichopus; species Apostichopus parvimensis. The sequence goes on along the minus strand of KN885795.1, from coordinate 71,516 downwards.
TTATTAAACTTCAAAAGAACATTAAGGCCCTTATTTAATGCTTATTAAATTTCAAACGAACATTTATGCCCTTATAAAACCCTTATTAAACTTGAACAGCATTTTAATGCCCTAATTAAACCCTTATTAAACCTTAAAAGAACATTAATGCCCTTATTAAACCCTTATTAAACCCTTATTAAACATTAAAAGAACATTAATGCCCTCATTAAACAGTTCAGTTACCCTATACCATATTACATCCCCATTGTCGATCTGTTTATGTTGATTATTATATGTAAAGTAAAGGTCCTATTTACAAAATGCACATATTTCATATTTTTTGTTTCCATCCAATCAAATTTATATCTTTGGTTGATTTTATGGTTGCAGAAAAGCCTGGCTCTGTTATCATGTGGTTTTGAAAACCATTCCACAGACCGCAGAAAATGTAGATTTGTGCCAAGTGCTGTAAGTGCCCACATGTGTCCTGCATCATGCATATAACATTAATCTATTAGCTGTCATTTGTTCGTGTGTCTCTTCACACAGGTATCTCGATCACGAAACAAGCAATTGAGGGAGCTCTTCAGCGACGGCTTCTCCATCCATCATGCGGGCATGTTAAGACAGGATCGTAATCTGGTGGAGCGGCTCTTTGCAGACGGTCACATCAAGGTCCTCTGTTGTACCGCTACTCTAGCCTGGGGTGTAAATCTACCCGCTCACGCTGTAGTCATCAAGGTAAACCTTCTTTATGATCGCAATCAACAGGATCTGTTGTAAGTTCAATTCAATTTAAATTTTTTGAATTAAATTTTTCAATTTCTTTATTCCAGTATAAATTATAAAATTTACAAATAAGACACATAATAATGATAGAAAAAAAGATGTAAAAATGTACAATCATGAAAGTATGAACAAATCAGAAATAAGATGGAGGATAAGTAAGGATTGTTTGCCTATATACATGCCCATGCTAAAGTCATCACGGTATTAACATATATGCATTCTAGTGTTTAAACAAATCCATAGCTTTTAACAATCATGGTCGTTTAATATTGTAGCATGAACAAGCCAAAATATTGACACCTTACTGCAAGAAGTATGACCAAAATGTCTGAAACTAGTGGGTGTTTCATTTACTGTCTTCCAAGGACATGCTTCACTGTTTGAAGTGCAATCGTTTTACTGAAACGTATTTATCAGTGATTTGCAATTGGGGTAGAGTGGGCTGTCCAACAAGCTAATTGTGTTGGTTTAATGGACCACATTTAAAAGAAAAACTTCACCAGAGTTCAAAGTGTTTAAAAAGAAATGGTTCTTTGTACCTCCTGAAATACAGGAGACATTGCATGAAAACGTTAGGAATAATTTGTATAGTTGTTGTCAGACAGTGAACATTGACTGTAGTAGGCCACAAAAATAATCATCTTTATCCTTCACATGACCTATTTAATTTTTTGATTTTTTTTGTTGCTCTCTCTTAACATGTCTTTTATCTTCTCCCAGAATATTTTGAAATCTGCTTACTTTTCTACAACAAATCTAATAATTTTTATTTAATTTTGTATTCTTTTCCTAATTCTTCTTTCAATCATCATTTGTTCTACAGGGTACCCAGATTTATGACGCCAACAAAGGTGCATTTAAAGATCTGGGAATTTTAGACGTGATGCAAATCTTTGGACGAGCAGGTCGGCCTCAGTTTGACACTTTTGGCGAGGGTACGATCATCACCTCCCACGATAGGTTGTCCAAGTACTTGGCGCTGATGACCAGACAGAACCCAATCGAAAGCCAGTTCCAATCGAAATTAGCGGATAATCTGAATGCTGAGGTAAAATTATCAATTTCAAGTCATAATAATTCTCTTCCAGCATCATCCAAATATATCAGCATAAAAAACATACACTGTTGATTAGTTACATTTAATAGTGTTTAACAGCAGATGTTTATTGCTTCGAAAACATTGTTTTCTAAAGTAAAAGGAAAAATGAATGAATGGTAGTTTCAACTCAGGTCTACTTCACTCTTTATACCAGGTTTGCTCTTTTTGTTTTATCTCTATTTTTTTGGTCTTTATCATACAGTCAATAATACACAATAATGTTAAGGTTACCTATTCTTTTTTGTGGGGCGTAGTTCTTTTATAGGTGTTAAGTATATCTATTTTCTTTGATGGGAGTACTCTATTCTATTAAGTCCAAATGGGTTTTTCAGTTTACTTCCTTTCACATTTTTTACTTATTTGCAGTTATATTGTCTTGTTCACCTTGCTATACTATGTGATAACAAAAAAATAATAATAATAATAATCTGGCCACTTTGGGACAAGAGGTCGTAGTTTTACCCTGCGGATAAATTAAAAGATAATCGGGTTACCTGTACAGGGAATAATCAAGTGTTCAAACTTTGTGTACAATTATCAAAGGCTGAGAAATTTTCCTATCATTGACAATTACAGTTCCCATGTCAATAAAACTGCCATATACATCTTTACACATGAATTGCAACTTGACCATTTTGTATGGTATTTTATGAAGCGATACCCGGATAAATTAATCTCTGGTTATTGTTGTGCAGTAGTTTTGCTATTGTTATGATCAGTGCAATGTATCTTAGCATTCTTTGGCATTGATTACCCTTCTATGCTTGTTTGCTGTGCTCTGTTGTAACTGCACAAACTTTTTAAAGTGACAGCATGCATCTATGTGCAGTAATCGTATGCAATACTAAATATTGATGACCGAATAGCAGATCCAGATAATCCCGGTTTTTGCTGCATATTCTGATGAAATGAATGATCCTGGTGGGTGATCAGTTGAGTATTACAATTCTGATAATGAATTGGAACCAGTCTATTTAACATTATTTTAAATTTTAGGAAGACCTTCCTTCAATTCATTGCCGTTTCTTGTCTGTAAATATTACGCTCAATTTTTGTCAATGTTTTTAGCATGCTGAACAATTGCTTAAAGCTTCCCAAAACTAGTTTCTGGTCAGTTCTGTCTCTCTGAGAAGTTTACCCAGTTGTAGGTCAGAATTAAATTAGACAATTGGTAATTACCAGATGCACTGATTAGCTTTAAGTGAGTTCTTATCCTCTCATGAAGTTTATATTCTCTTCTGTTTTTTTCTAGACCAATATTTTTACAGGAGTTTCTTATAAGTTTATGTCACATATCCTTTGTTTTTTTTTTGGTTCTGTTTAGATCTCTCTGGGAACTGTGTGCAATGTGGAAGAGGCTGTGAAGTGGTTGAGTTATACTTACTTTTATGTTAGGATGCAACTGAACCCACTAGTCTATGGAATCACCTACCAACAGGGCCAGGTAAGCATTTCACAATACTTCCTCTAGATCAGGGGTTCCCTAACTGGGGTGCATGAACCCCCAGGAGGTGCGTGAGTCTTTCCCAGGGGGTTCGTGAGACGTTTCTGAAAGTCAAAACTAGAGTACTTTTTGTTGAAATAAAATCTGATATATCATATAATTTAGTTATGTACAAAAGTCATTCCTGTCGACAAACTCTTTTTGCCTTCCATACGCATATGTTGCCATAGTAGTACCGTACCGTGCATGTGATAAAAAACAGGAGCATCCGTCTCATCGTGTCTGATGGGTGATCAATGCGTGATACAATTCGTGATCTGATCTTGAAGTTTCCAAATAAATATTTGTTCATCTCTTGTTTTTTATCATTACAATAATACACTATGAACTTGATCTCTTACAAAGCACTGTTATGCGTATTATAGTATAATAATGACTCAGATCGTGTCTCGAAAAGTTGGGGGTTCGTGGACAACTCTGACATCCACAGGTGGTTCGTGGGGGGATAAAGTTAGTGAAACCCTGCTCTAGATTCACAGAATCCACTCCACAGAAGAAGAAAAAATAATATAAAAAAAACTGGCAACTTAACTATATTAAAATCATGTGATCGTAGTTCACCAGAAATGGTTGTAATTTCACATTAAAAAAGAAAAAATGAGAGCGCCTGAGGCTGGTGTTATTTCTTCATCTTTGTTTATTTTTAATGTCAACTTTGGTAGCCTGAAATGCATATACCGAAATCTGACATTGCTCCTGAAGGTTAACCCAATAAAAGTCTTGCATGATTTGTACCATTTATTAGTCTGCTATTCTGACATACTCATAAGAAATGCTTGTTTATCGCAAATGTTATTCAGCTTGCTGTGATTTCTGTCCATCCGCAAGGCTGCTCGTAAGTTGTGTTTCTTGATCAAACCCGTAAATGTTCAGGGAGTGATGAACCAGTGGGTGGGGGACTTGAATGGAATGAGATGGATGAATAAGACATCAGAAAGCAAAGGCAGTACTCTTAACAAACAAAAATAAACAAACACTAAACAAAAAGAACAACACAAAACAGGAAGGATGAATAACAAATTAAAAATAAGTCTGAAGAGGAAACACCATGAACCCTAAATCAGAAGAGTAACTTTGCATTATGTCGAATTGTTGGCACCAATATTCTCCCATTCCAAGGAAGAGTAGAATGCCTTTATGATTTCAACCTTCTCGTCACCGCTGTTTCTGTTAAAACTTTTCCCCATTACAAGCCTCCCTATAACCCCCTACCCCCGGCCTGCTCTTCATATGATGGATGAAGATGTGCTCGGAGTACTCTTTGAGTATTCTATCTGGTTTAAATAGTTTTAGAAAACCTTAGCAAGGAAGTGCATTGTTGATCTTGCGTACACAAAATTGTACCTACTGTACAGGTATTTTTTGTGAACATACCTTTGTGTTTATGCCAGTAGTATACAGTAGGGATATGAGGGGGCACCGGGAAAAGACCCTCTGTTCTTAAGCAGGATGGCAAACACCTTTAAGTCAATGATCACAACAAAGTTTCCTTTTAAGAGAGCGTGGTGGCCAATTGGCTAAGGCACCGGACTTGTGATCCAAGGATTGCTGGTTCGATTCCTGCCTAGTTCATTACGTTGTGTCCTTGGGCAAGATGCTTTATCTCACTTGCCTCTCTCCACCCAGGGGTTAAATGGGTACCTGTGAGGTAACTTGTCATTGGGTGCAGTATATAACTGCTGCCGACTGGAGGGATTGTCTCTGGGACAGGTTATCATTAACCAGGACTAATATAATGTCTGTAAAGCGCTTTGAGACCTATTGCTGGTATAAAGCGCTATATAAAAATCAAGTATTATTATGATATTATTAATCTCGTTCATAGGATGATCCTGATTTGTTGAAACACCGGACAGAATTGATCATGGTCGCTGCGAGAAATTTGGACAAAGCAGAGATGATCCGATTCGTTGAACGTACCGGGGATCTACATGCAACGGACAAAGGCCGTATCGCCAGCAATTATTACATCACGTACGCCACAATCGAGACATTTAACGAGAAATTCCGTGCCGTGATGCATGAGGCCGAAGTCTTCTCCATGGTTTCATTGGCCGAAGAGTTTGAACAAATCAAGGTGGGAAGATGAAGTTGTTAAAAGCCAAGTTTCAAAATTAAATGAGTAATATCCTATAGATAATGTAAACAATTTTAGAAAATCTAGAAATTTGTTAACTAAACCTAGATTGTAGACTTTTATGATGCAATTTTTATTTCCACTTAAGGAAATGGTCCAGTCAGCAAATTTATCTTCTTTGGAAGCTAAATTATTGTATGTCTTTATCATTTTATATTTTTGTGATAAATTACCCTGTTTAAGGGTCATCTGGCCCAGCTTATATTACACAATTTTTTTGTCTGACCTTTGCATTCTATTTTGTTGTTGATAAATTCCCCTGTTTAAGGTCATCTGGCCCAGCTTACTTTACAGGAATTATTTCTTTCCATTTCATCCTCTTTCACACTACAAATTTTCAGAATAACTAAAAAACCCTGAAACCCAAATGGACAAAACCCTCTTCAAAATACTCTTGCAGCCCTTCGGTTCGAAGACCTAACCACACTTTCCTTTTTGTTTGAACGATTTGACTTAATTTCTGATGTTCCATTAATAGGTTTGTGAGGACGAGATGGTAGAGTTAGACAGACATCAAAAATACTCTTGCAGCCCTTCGGTCGGTCGAAGACCTAACAACACTTTCTTTTTGTTTTATCGATTTGACTTAATTTCTGATGTTCCATTAATAGGTTCGTGAGGACGAGATGGTAGAGTTAGACAGACATCAAAAATACTCTGGCAGCCCTTCGGTCGGTCGAAGACCTAACAACACTTTCTTTTTGTTTTATCGATTTGACTTAATTTCTGATGTTTCCATTCAAGGTTCGAGAGGATGAGATGGTAGAGTTAGACAGGCATCATATGGATGACTGTGCAGTACAAGCCACGGGAGGCACAGAGAACACCCAGGGCAAAGTCAACATCCTCTTACAGAGTTTCATATCCAGAAGTTTCATCGATAGCTTTTCCCTGGTCTCCGATTCGGCTTACGTCGCTCAGGTTCGTAGATTACGCAACTCTTATATCCTAATTAGGGTTCTCACATAATCAATTAAAACTGGGCGGTGCGAGCGGTTTGAATTTGACTTTGAAAATGTTATGCCCTGTTTGACAGTTGAGCGCCTGGTTTTAAAATTGTAATGAATAATCAAATCGACTAGTCAAACCCCAAATTTGGCGAGAACATTGTGTTTGTATTTCCGACACATATGAATTTTCACTGGATATTTCCATCATTGAAATAAAGATCTTGGCAGAACTACCTGAAGGAAAGTTAAAGAGGCTGGTCTCCATGTTTAATACTTTGAGTAGACACAAGTGGGATGAGAGGGGGAAGGGGGAAGGGGGAGGGGAAGGGGGAGGGGGGTTGGAGGATGCAGCAAGGGAGTGATGAAGGAGGTGATATAGATGAAGAGAATTGCAACAAAGGACCTCAATGGCCTACAGGTTGTTTTAATGGATGACTTTATTCGGTATTGGTATCGGTATCGGTATGTTATAGTCATAATAAAAAAGCGTCATTCATCAAATATTAAAAGTGTTATAAAAATGCAACCTGGACTGATAGCCATCTGTTTCAATGGTCTACAATATATGTCGAAGGTAATTTTGTGTCTAGAATCATCCTTCAAGCGTTCTTTCGTAATTGTGTAAGACTCCCTTGCTCTAAACTGCCATTATATCATTTCTTTCAAACTTTCACAGAATGCCGGTCGCATCATGAGAGCACTATTTGAAGTCGCTTTGAAGAATGGCTGGCCTCTGGCCACATCGTTACTCCTGAAACTGACTAAGATGATCGACAGACGCATCTGGGACTTTGAAAACCCTCTGAGACAGTTTCCACACTTGGGTGAAGAAATCTTGCGAAAGTTGGACGAATCGAGACATACTGTTGACCGTCTCAGGGACATGCCGGCCAAAGAAATTGGTGAGAGGCTTGTTTCTTTTTCCTTTCTTTTTCCTTTTTTTGTATATATGTATGTTTTTTAGATCCGCCTGCAAGCAGGAACTCCCGAAGAAGCCTCATTGGCTTATCAAAGCCGCAAGCTGACCGAAGTCAGTCTCTTACATTCATATTTAACGTCCATGATTATGAATTGTCAATTTTCAACAACTCTGTAACTGGACGACTTACATTAATCTTGGAGTGACTTCTGATTGAAAGAGATGATTAGAGACATTGCTAGACATGGTTCAAGTCAAAGTAAGTCTTTCATAATAGATATTGTCAAACAGATAGCTAACCTGACAAGCTCAATAATTTATGATCACTTCAGTTAAGTAGCAGATTATCACAAGATTACAGTGTGGTTCTATCCTTCCAAAACATGCTTTTTGAATGAGCAGAAAATTACACAACGGGACTTGACTGCCCATGTATGTAGTAGAATTTATGAAAAAAAGAAGAGATAAATATTAATATTTAGGATCATACCGACTAGCTTACATCATCATACCTTCTAGTCATTTATAAAGCAGCGTTCAATTGATTTTTCACATTTTAAGGGTGAATATATCTTGAATACCAGGAATAGTTGTGGAAACTTTACTAGCACTCAAACTTTCTGATTTTGTTGGCATATGACTTTTTTTAGATAAGATTTCCAATTCTAATCATCTGCTTCAAATAAACCAGCCAATGGGGTGAATTCCAATTTTGCAAACATTATTTACCAGAGCTTTGTCACAAAAGTGGTCGAATGTTCATTTTTGAACTGTCAGATGTGATCAATATGGAAAAAGTCATAATTTTGTTTTATAATTTTGATTTTGAAGTCTAGTTGTAACCTAACGTGACTGTGGTTGTAAACATTGTTTCCTCGATAGGACACCTGATTCGACATGTCCGAAAGGGTGAATCGGTGAAACAAGCAGTGGACCAATTGCCCTCCATCGACCTCGAAGCAACTCTCCAACCAATCACACGCACTGTCATGAAAATGTCTCTCACCATCACACCCGATTTCAAATGGAACGATCGTGTCCATGGCAACGTGTCCGAATCTTGGTGGATTTGGGTAGAGGACCCAGAGAACAATCATATATACCATTCAGAATACTTCATTCTGCAAAAGAAACAGGTAAAAATTAGTCAGTAATACTTAGCTTTTAAATCATTTTATTGTATAGAGGTTGGTAAAAATTCCATTATTCATTTGACACTATATTCGTGTTAAGATACAGTTTTTTTGTAGCTTGGCTGCTTCAGTTTGTTTTCAAATGTAGGGTGAACATGTTCTGATCTGCTCATCGGTTTACTCCAGAAGAGAGCTCTAATTATTGCATTAAATAAGTCGTAATTCCTTTCTACTTATTCGCCGTGTACACTAATCCAGTCTTAACAATTTTAAACAGTAAGATTTGGTCAAACAAATATTCCCTGTGAAATGTAACATTTCTTGTTTTTTTAAATTCACAGGTACTTAATCAGGAACCCCAGTCGTTGGTTTTTACCATTCCTCTGTTTGAGCCTCTGCCATCTCAATATTACGTCAAAGCCGTCTCCGAGAGATGGTTAGGCTCGGAGACCGTTCATCCGTTATCCTTCCAGCATCTCATTCTCCCGGAGAGACACCCGCCTCACACAGGTAAGTAACACACTCTCGTCCTTTCTTTGCCATTTCATTGTTGTGCAAGTGTAAAATGTTTTCATGTTTGCTAATAGTAGTTGTACCAGAGGTCATTGTCTTAAACTCCAAAAGTCACAAAGTAGGATTAATATTTGGCATAACTTTTTTTCTAATAGGGTTGTGAATGAGTGGAACGGTTTGCCTGAGAAAGTTGTACTTGCAAGTAGTGTCAATGGGTTTAAGAATGCTTTGGACAAGCACTTTAAACATTGTAATCGGGTCTGAGTGTTTGTGTCTTCAGTTTTTTTTTCTCTCCTATAGGGTCCTTGATGGGGACTTGAGTGTCCCTCCTGATCCTTTTTTTCTACTAAACTAAACTAAACTAAATGTTAATAAAACGAGTTGCAACCAAGCGGCAGATATATGTAACATGGACAACTCTTTAAGAAGCAGAAAGTGTATTATATAAAATAGACTCAATTTGAAAGTCTGATTTGCAAACAGTTCTTGTAAGTTCACCAATCGGGACGAAGATTCAGTACTCTTTGGACGGGCGGATGAACGGGCGGACGGACAAACGAAGGGCTTATACACAACCACTATGTAGTGGACAACACAAGACGTGCATGGCTGTGCTGAAAGCAAAATATAAATTATAAGAGATCAATATTAAAAATTTTTTTCGATTTACATTGCATCAATAACATGACTATTAGCATCGTTGGAACTGTCACTCATTTGTATATTTTGTAAATTTGAATAGAGGTTTTGATGTATGTTTTAATGTTAAGTGTGGTTAAAGTTAAATCAGTGTCATTTTTGTGTGGTTTTTTTTTGTTTTTTTGAAAGCAGTGAAGAAGTCATTGTCTGTGACAGTCAATATTCTTGTATGTTTTCTTCATTTAAGATAATTACTATAATTATTATGATTTTATTTTTCATTCAGAGCTGTTGGATTTGACACCACTCCCAATCACAGCACTGCAGAATATCAACTATGAGAGACTGTACAAATACACTCACTTTAACCCTGTACAGGTAAAGACATTTGACCCCTTAACCGTTTGAAAAGGTCAAAAGAAGAACAAAAATGTGTATATGATCCGATCGGTAATTGGCAAAAATATTGTCCTGAGATGGTAGTGACCAATAATAGTGATATCATGCTTTGGTCTGTATTTGATAATGCTGTGAAGTTTGTTACCAAGGACCTAAACTCTGGAATTCACTCCCCGATAATGTTATTAAATGTCTCTCAAAGACTCCTTTGAAAGTTCCCCTTAAACACCATCTTATTACCAAACATCTGTGATCATAGTTTCTTGGGTCTGTTTTGCCTTTTTAAACATAAATACCTGTGACCCATATCTTTGTATTTTATCACTCTCTCTCTTGTCTTATTGTCTCATAATTAGATGTATTTGTACTCTGTAGAGGGGGGTATTTACGTTTATAAGCTACTCCAAGCTTCTTGTGGGCACTACTCAGTCTCTCTCTCTCTAAAATGATCATGGTCTGTGTATTATTATTAGAATGAATGAATGAATGAAAGAATTGTAGGATGAATTGATGAATTGTTGGATGGAAAGGATTCAAAAAAATGTGAGCTTTGGTTATTATGTCTACAGTATTGTGTGGTACAGCTGCAAGTTTTATTTCATGTGATTTTCTTATAGTTTGCCTAAATCATTTTGTTATCTGATATTTTAAGTGTTAATCAGGAACTAACTCAGCTTCTCAGTCAAGTTTTGTTACTCTTGGTTAACTTGATAGACCCAGATATTCCATACCTTGTACCACACAAACTACAACGTGTTGCTTGGAGCTCCCACCGGCTCGGGGAAGACAGTCGCCGCAGAGATTGCCATGTTTAGGGTCTTCAATGAACAACCTAAGAGCAAGGTCAGTAATTCCAATAAGAATAACACATATACATCCTATGAGGTTATCCCAACATAACATCATTCTCAGAAGATGTACAGTAATTTAATTTTCATTGCTTTTTGGCAGGGAGGGGGAGGGGGTGTGGGGATTGGGAGTTGGTGGGGGTTGGGAGGGGGTGGGGGTTGGGGGAGGGGTGGGGAGAGGGGGGAGGGAGATAAACATTTTCAAAGGTTAGGAAAACCTGGTATATACGTATTGGCAAAAACACTGCAGATTTGTTGTTTGCATTTTGTTTTATTTAGATTGTTTACATCGCACCGTTGAAGGCCTTAGTCAGGGAGAGGATCACAGACTGGAAAGTCCGGTTGGAGCAATCTCTCAACAAAGTGTAAGATGAATCTGAACTTGAAAGTATTCTAGTAGGAATATCTGATGATGTAAATCATTCTAGCTTGAAATTTAACATAAATTGACAGTTAACAGACAGGTGCATAGAGAGTTTTTTTGTATCCAATGTTGCAATGGGGAGGGTTGGGGAGGGAGGCGAGGGGGGTGGGGATTGTTGTTCTCAGTGTTAGTCACTGCATTTATTGGTTATTCTTTTCACTTTCTCTTGAAACCATCTCTTTGGCTTGGTTTTGTGGACAAGGAGTTGTAGGCAGGCAGTTGGAAGGCATAGGTATTGAGTAGCTAATGTGTCAGACTATCACCTCACTTGCCGCATGGTCGTGGAACGTTCAATTCAATTTAATTTCATCTAACTTTAAACCACTGCAACAGATATATAAAAGTAACACTAGACTTTGTGACTACATACTGTAGTAATGATGTGCAAACATGTCAATTACAATGTATATAGATATATATACAGAATGGTTGGGGAAATTCACTGGAATAGCTTATTTTTGTGAACCTCTGTTTATCCTTGGACTATTTTGGGGGTTTAATATGCTCTATTTGTTTATTTCTATTTGTAAACATCAGACATAAACACTGCTGCATCACATTAGTTAACAATGTGAAACAGAATAGTCTCGTTTGTAAGTATTGACTCAGTTTAGAACAACATGATTACTGAAACATTTCTTTCCCATTAGCAATCATGTTTACCTCCTCCTGTTCATGTTGTTTCACATGCTCCTTTTAGCTCTCATAGTACATTTAAAAGGTTTCAAACGGTTTTAGTGAAAGTAGTGTTTTAGAAGAAGGGGAAGCGGTTTGCTGTTAAAGTCCGGTCTCAATAATTTGGGATCATATACAAGTACATCACTGTCTGATTATATATTCTTTGGGATCATATCCAAGTACATCACTGTCTTATTTTATATTCTTTGGGGTCATATCCAAGTACATCACTGTCTGATTATATATTCTTTGGGATCATATCCAAGTACATCACTGTCTTATTTTATATTCTTAGGGATCATATCCAAGTACATCACTGTCTGATTCTATATTCTTTTGGATCATATCCAAGTAAATCACTGTCTGATTTGATATTTTTTGGGATCATAACCAAATAAATCACTGTCTGATATTAAATTCTTGGGATCATATCCAAGTACATTACTGTCCGATTATATATTCTTTGGGATCATATCCAAATAAGTCACTGTCTGATTATAAATTCTTTGGGAATATATCCAAGTACATCACTGTCTGATTATGTATTCTTTGGGAATATATCCAAGTAAATCACTGTATGATTTGATATTCTTTGGGATCATATTCAAGTACCACTGTCTGAGTTTATATTCTTTGGGATCATAAACAAGTACATCACTGTCTGATTTGATATTCTTTGGGATCTTATCCAAGTATATCACTGTCTGATTATATATTCTTTTGGATCATATACAAGTACATCACTGTCTGATTCTACATTCTTTGTTTGCTTTCTTTGATTAGAGTTGTTGAACTGACCGGAGACGTCGCTCCAGATATCCGTGCAATAGCGAAAGCAGACGTCATCGTCACAACGCCGGAGAAGTGGGACGGTGTCAGTAGAAGCTGGCAGACCAGGAATTATGTCCAGGCAGTCTCTGTTTTGATTATCGATGAAATTCATCTCTTAGGTAGGAGCAGATTGTCTCTCTCTTTCCTTTCTTGCTGCCTCTGACACCTGGGAGCACAATCATCAAAAAGAAAACTGCACATTAAAAAAATGATAATGATATTTGAAAATCCCTTATGATGTCAGAACTTGTACTGATCCATTGATAAGTACTATTCATTATTTACTGTTTTACTCAACTTTTCAGGTTGTGGCTTCATGTTTACTCGCCTTTTGATAAATTTTGCCTTGTGCTCATATGATTCGTGACATCACACCCTCACCTTGAAGAAATTACCATGCACCTTACCATGCACCTTCATTTCTGTGTCTCCACACTGTCACTGTGAGGAAAATAAAAATGGCGGACACTTTACAATTTAATTGTGATGTGATGTCATTTTGCAAGAACTTTTCATTCTTTCCTACATTATAAATGCATACATATATATATTCAATTGTAGATTGGGACCTAAAGATTCCTATCTTTTTTAAATAAGTCCAGATTGTGAAATTTGGCCTTTCCATTTTTTGTAGACTAATTAAGTTTCACATATGTTCATTGCACTCTTTTACTACTCTACTTCCAATAGGTGATGACAGAGGTCCAGTCTTGGAGGTAATTGTCTCAAGAACCAACTTCATTTCTTCGCATACTTCAAAACCCGTTCGTGTGATCGGTCTGTCTACCGCCCTCGCCAATGCCCAGGATTTAGCCGATTGGCTCGGAATCAAGCAGGTAAGAATCGGCACACTCTTCTCATGTTTCATCAAGATTCAAATATGGAATTGTAAGTACTACATGGGAGGTAGAAGGGGATGGGTGGGGGCTTCAAGAGAGACAGATGGCATTCTGAAATGATGAGAAAGGGGTGTAGAAGGGGAAATAGTGGAATCCATTCAGAGGCAGTTTGTGTTCAAGTTAACATGTGAGAACTTGATTGTGTTGTTTGGCAGTGTGGTAAGTCGATATCTGCTATTCAATATCACCCAATGAGAAGGCTTAAATTTCCATCATCATTATTTATTTTGCGTCATCTAGGTTGGACTATTCAACTTTCGACCTCAGGTACGTCCAGTACCCTTGGACGTTCACATCTCGGGGTTTCCTGGCAAACATTATTGTCCACGTATGGCCACAATGAACAAACCAACATTCCAAGGTGAGCCATATTTTTAAGAGGGGGGACATTTTAAGTTCAATAGGGACAATGTTTTGGAAATGTTTTCACATTTTAATTGAACCTGTTTTCTTCATAATAGTCTGTGTGGATTTTAGCATAAAGTAACACATAGAATCTACATTGTATTAATGCATTGATATGACCTGGCTTTTTGACAAATCCATTTAAAGACGATGTTATATTCCTTTTCCCCTTTCGCTCTCCTTTTCAGCTATCAAGGTTCATTCACCGATCAAACCAGTTTTAATATTTGTGTCGTCGAGGAGACAGACAAGATTGACAGCTCTGGATCTGATTGCCTTCCTAGCTGCCGAGAATGATCCTAAAATGTGGCTCCATATGGACGAGACCGAGGTAAATACCATTCACGAGTTAGCTTCTAAAGTTATTTCTATCTGATTCATATTTCTTCATGTAAGTGTGGTTTACTTCCTGTGGATGATTATTGTGCTTCATGAACCAGGTCAGGGTTTGGGTGCAAAGGACCAGACATCAAGATCTTGCGGTACCTAGATTATTAAGCAATATTCAGGATAATCTGGTAGGGTGATCAAGGCTAAGGTCTTAGAGGCCAACGTACCCAATCAGTGCAAGATTGCGACCCATCCTTTTCTTGCCCGGGCAGGATTAAAAAACCTTTGGTGGGCCCTGTGTGTGTCCTGACAGACTCCCATATGTAGAACAGCAGCCCTAAGCCAAATACCGTCACTTAAATGTTGCCATTGAAGTTTAAGAGCATGTGCGGGGAGTAACATCCTGTGTGCATATCACTAAGGCTAGAAATGTGTAGCAATTGCTACCCATATAAATGGTAATTCCATAACTGTGAAGGGTTTAACACCTTTAGCACCCCCTGTTAAAAGTCAGATTTAACTATCGGTGATGTTGTAGATTAAAAGTGATTGGAAATTATAGAAAGGTCACCTGCTCTATAGTGAATATAATTGTTTTGCTCAAGTCCATGTTAATTTGCATCAAAATATAAAATAATTACTCAAAAACTGTCAGACTGATTCATAACTTTATTTTGATGTCAATTCTGTTGCAATTTTTATCTCAATACATTACATGTATAGAGATATTGTAACAGTAAGTGGGACTCTCTCTTCTCTTCAAAAATTTTCAGCGTCTTCATACAAAGTTCTTTTTCTCTGGAATTTCCAGAGCAAGAATATATCATATAGACCAACAAAAGTTACTATTTTTTATTCCAGAATTGTATCTCATTCTATGACTTTTTCACCGATTTATGTCCAAATCGGGCCAAATCGGCCTGAAACACAGTTTTGCAGACCTTTTTTTGCACACGCTCCAAAACTTGTTTGTAGGGAACTTTTGCACACGTTTCCCTGCTCATTTGTTAATTATTATTCGATGTCTATGGTTTATTATTGGCACGTGACATATTACTTCTCAGCGATTGGTTTGTTATCTGCGGTTTTACGTATTATGAAAGAGAATAGAATAGAATTGTCTTTCAACAGTGGTATCGTCTAAGATAGGGTCCTATGTATTATATATTTTATTAACATTTTAAACTTTCATTTGTTGTTTACAGGTAGGTATGAATAAGAATTTTACTAGCTGTATATGACATTTTATGGCTTTTATTTGCTTTATTTGATGTTTAAATGATTTTTCTTTCTATAAAACAACACTGAGCTGCCGCCCCTACTTTTAGTAAAAAGGTCCGTTTTTGATGATTAAGCCCCGCCTCCAAGTCTGGTTTGTAGCAGATTGGCTATGACTCATGACAGCTACATGTTAGATATACGAAAATGGCTACCCTCGCGACCAATTTTCTGTACTGTAGTTAGGTACGCGAGGTGTAGTGTATTGCATGCTAATTACATATACACATTGTGTACTGCTGAATGCTACGTAGTGCATTTAATTTATATTAGGCCTTCGTTTTTGTAATATCCATTTAAGGATAGTACTGGTGTTCAGGTAGCTTTTCAGAGCAAGGGCCATGATAAGTTTGTTTGATTGCCCTTCATGTATTTTTGTATTATTACGTATGCACATTGTTGTACTTCTGAAGGCTACTTAGGCCTAGTGCATTTATAAAATATATATAGGCCTATTACTGTATTAGGCTTTCAGTGATAGCCACATTAGCATTGTACTGGTGCTCAGACAGCTTTTCCTAGGAAGGACCAGGGTAAGTTTGTTTGATGGGTACGTATAAAGAGAAGCCGGCCATAGCATCACAACTTTTATAAGACTATAAAAATTGTCTAAGGTTATGACTTATTTATAAGGATATAAGATGTATAAGGTTATAAGAAGTATGTTTAGCTTTCTTTTGAACCTGTGATGTTTGACATCAAATGTACAAAGAATTAAAATAAAATAACAAAATGGAGAGGAACTGAGGTGGCTATTAGGGGAGGAGGAGGCCACCCATCACTTTCAAATAAAAACTTGTAATCTTCTTTTACATTATTTTTTCCAAGTCATAAATCCATGAAATCTTCATGTCAGAAAAATTGAGATGGAAAAACGTGGGTTGTTTTGATACTTGGAAGTGGACACAGTTTTGATGGTAGTCACCACTACAGTCTACAGTAACATACAGTAGGTCGATAGGCCTAGCTCTCAAGGCGGGCATCAAGAATATGGTCGAGTTGTTCGCCTCTTCTAATTTGGCCGTTGTCATTGACGTCAAACTATATGACCAAAAAGTCCAACAGAGACTGACCCAAGATGAAGGATACCACATGAAAAACAAGTTCTTAAATATTCTATGACATTACTAAACCTTGCAACGTCGTTCTTTCGACAAACAGGCAATGAGCGCTAAAGGCAACACTAGCAGGATGAAGTGTAACCTGCAGAGACTATTCGTGGCAAAGTAGCATAAATGCAAGTTATATATTTGTTGTACCATCATTGATAATTGTAGAGACAGAGCAAAGATTTGAAATAAGGATTCGAAATTAAAACTTCCAGTATTGAGATACTGCGTCATTGATGCTCTTGTTTATGGATAGAGACACCCATCAATACCAACAGTTGCTTGAATCATCCTTGAAACTGCTCAGAAAAGTTTACTAAATGTTAACTGGATTTCCCTTTTTCGGTATGTTTTATCCCTGACTTTGACAATATCCGTGACTTTGTTAATGATATTTTAAGAGAAAGTGGAATATTATGTATGCACTTCGTCTGTTGTTTTCAATCTACTTTTAGTGTGCTTGCAGTCGTTGTTTTAACCTTAAATGGGTTTTTAGAATCAGAATCCATCTCACATTAGACTTCTTTCTTTACTGTTTGTTTGTTGTTTGTTGTTGTTTATTGTTGTTGTTTCTTTGTTGTTTCTTTGTTACTGTGTGACATGTTGTTAGCATGTATAATATAAATGATGTCGTTTCCTTGTTTAGATGGATCACATTATTGATACGGTGAGAGAGACCAACCTGAAACTGACTCTAGCCTTTGGGATTGGAATCCATCACGCTGGATTACACGAACGAGATAGACGTACGACGGAAGAGCTGTTTGTTAACCAGAAAATCCAGGTAAGTTCATCAGATGAATAGAACAGTATAGATACTTGCACTTTTGTTTAAGATCTGCCCCCACAAAGGACAAAAACAAACACCTAAATATGTGCAGTTTCAGATTTAGAAAAAGCAATACACCGGAAATATATTTAACATGTTGAACATGGTAGTGGTGTCATGTTTTTACACACAGAAAACGTAGGCTGGTTTGTGTTGCCAGAAGAGCCCTGTTAGGCTATGTGTCAAACTATGGGTCCTCAAATAAACTTAAACTGTCAACATTAGGGGTATAAAGTGAATATACAAATCTAATACCTCTATTCAACTTTGGTGGATCTGGATTCTGGAGTGTCAAAAAAGATCTTGTTTCTTGAAAAAGTGATGATTTTTAGAAATTTCGGTTCTCTTTATCAAGAAAGGGAAGAAGACTTGGGAAACCTCAAGCTTGTCATGATGAAAAGATCCAGGAAACTCCTTTATTTTAAAATCATTTGATTTCTTACTGATAAATGAGGACAATGTTGGTTTAAAGAAACTGTAGGAGGTTTAAGACATCATTGGCTTGCCATACCAAGAAAAAAAATCCAAGACCTCCACTTAAAATCCATGCAATGTATAATTGATAAATGTGGGGTACAGTCGGGTTCTTATGTAAAGAGAAAGAAAAATGGTAGATTACATTTAAAAAGGAGATTTGAAAAGTTGAGAAGTGAGTGGCTTGTTATAGTTTCTCATAAAATCCTGACGATTGTCAGTGCCACGTGTGTACATTGTGACTAGCGTACCAAAGGATTGTGATATCAAGTTTGAGTACGAGTCCTAATTCTAATATGTTTGTCATTTCACAGCACTTTATCGACATGAGAAATTCAAAACTTGAACGATTAAGAAAAATTTAAATACTCACCAAATAGAAATATTTTTCTTCAGGTTTTGATAGCCACTAGTACATTGGCATGGGGAGTCAACTTTCCAGCTCACCTTGTGGTTGTCAAGGGAACAGAGTTTTATGACGGCAAGACCAAGAGATATGTGGATTTCCCCATCACAGGTACAAACCAGATTACTTTGTTTTAAAAAACAGTTACTGCTATAAGCTGCTGCTATTTCAGAGTGGGAAATGTCTATTCTACAATTTTTTTCCCTTTTTCACGTCAATGTTCTGGATGGCTCAAAACATCTATTTTGGAAGCCAAGGCAATCTGATGATTACTCACCATTCGGTAACTCCAGATAAATTTGTTGATAAACTTGTCCTGCAGTTTCAGTATTTTGCTAATATCCAAAGGTTGTTTTAGAAATGCATACATCCTTTGATTGATGCTTATAAATTCTGTCACATTTGGTACAAGAAAGATTTTTTTCATTTTGCCATATTTTTCTTCTAGCCATATCTTAAAATTTGTCTTTATTTTCTTCTCGTCTTGTCTTCTTTCTCCGATTTCTTCTGATAATCCGTTGAAATATGATTTTTTGATTTTTTCCTTCTTAGATGTGTTACAAATGATGGGAAGAGCAGGGCGCCCTCAATTTGATGACCAAGGCACAGCGGTCATCCTTGTACATGACATTAAGAAACATTTCTACAAGAAATTCCTCTACGAGCCATTTCCAGTAGAATCAAAGTAAGTTTATAGCAGATAGTGATATTGCTTCCCTGACATCAAAAGTTGTTCTACATCAAAAAGGTTGCATTTTGGATGACAAGCCTTGTAATGCTTTTAACATATAGGACATTGTATCAGTTAAGAAGCTGAAAGCCAAAATATTTATTGTACACTAAACTTTAGCCTTTCATTCAAGCAGTGACTCTTGCCTACATTTGCCAAGGAAAAAATGCCCAACCATCCCCCCAAAAAATGATAACCAGTGGTAATGAATGACAAGTTACAAAAAACTTTGAAGAAGGAATTGAGAGAAATCAGTCACTTGGATTTGAAAGTAAAGAGCCTGTTGCTCTATAAACTGATCTGTAAAGACTTTAACTAATCTCCTGATTTAAAAAGGATGACAATCAAATATCAGTTTTGCAAATTGAAATAAGTATTGTTTAGTTTGATGCATTGGTTTCCTAACAGCTCCTTAGTACCTCAAGTAATTTTCTCTGTTCATTTTTGTTACGTCTGCAACTCTGTCAGAGGAGATGTACCTATACCTAGCCTTATTTGGATATCTGCCTCAAGGTAAAAGTGTTATTAAGTAAGTAGGTAGTCATTTGTCTAGTTACTAGATTGGTGTATGGTTGTGGGTGAGAATAGAGTGTCGTTGTTAAGTGGAAAAAGCAATAGATATCCAGCCTAGAGTCATGGCCCAATCAATAGGTTGTGTCCTTGGGCAAAGCATTCTGTCTTCATTGCCCCTCTTCACCAAGGTTGTATAAATGGAAAATTGGAAAACTTGTAATAAAGTTGCATTCCCTGGTTAGTGGCTGCACCCTGTGGGAAGTCCCGGATTTTGCTCACTGTAGTGTCATGGTGAGCGACTGTTTGAATTGTGCACACTTGGGTGTGTGGGTTTGACAAGTTACCAATGACCTGGGGTTAATAGTTTTCAAGTCATGTGAGGAGTCCTTGCAGTGATACAAGGCTGTAAACCTACAACTTTAGAGAAAATGCTTTGTAGCGTTTGTAAAGAACAATGTACAAAGTATACACATGTGAACTGCTAGGGAGTACCCTAGGGTTGTATAATAAAAGCAACTAACTATGTTTCAGTATTGAAGCATGAAGTAAACATCTTGTCTGTTTGTTTTTTTGCTAGCCTCCTTGATGTCCTGGCAGAGCATCTGAATGCAGAAATTGTGGCTGGAACCATTAATTCTAAACAAGATGCCTTGGACTACATCACATGGACTTACTTCTTCAGAAGACTGGTCATGAATCCCTCGTAAGTTTACTGACCGAGTAGCGCTCTTGCTAACGAGTACATTGTCTGTGCAGTTTGTGTTGATGGCGACTGGCCAGTTGTGATCAGCAGAGGGCAAAGTCTGAAATGTTGTAGATATATTTACCAACACAAGAGCAATATTTGCCACACCTTGCTTTCTAGTGTGATTGTCAATCATAAACAAATGAAAATCACTGACTGTTTTGGTGTTTGTGCAGGCTCATTTGAGGTCAGTATAGGTCAAATTTTTTGAAACCGACATTAGCATTATAACTCAACGAGCTTAACTCTAAATATATCTCACAGTCCCGATTAAATTAGCAAGTGCACAAATCTATTTAGTTTAGGTCAGAGTTCATTAGAGGTCAAAATCTGAAAAGATTGTCAAACCAATAATTGAAGTAACTCAGCTTCAATAGATCCCATACTTTACATGTAATTTCAAAGTAGCAAACTCGTGCAAGACACCTGTTGTGGCATCAGTCAGTTCATGGTCCATTTAGAGGTCATGGTGGAACATATTCTGAAGGCATTGAATGTGAAATCATTTACAAAATGGTTACCTTTGATCAACCCTAATATTTTGGTATGTAACTTGTATGTGATTGATTCACTGCTTCACAACAGCAATTCACAGCAAGGAACACACAGTGTAAACAGTAAAACAAATGTAACGTTATGTAGATGAAGTAAGCTAAACACCCTGGTGGGCTTGATACTCCCTGATGAAGAAGTGAAGATAAGAAGATGGGATAAGAAGATGTTGTTTAACAGGATAGAAGAAACAAAGAAAACAGTTGAAAGAAAGTTAGAAATACAACTAGTGCAACCCACCCCTTCCCTTACAAGTGCAACCACCCCTTCCCTTACAACTGAAAAAGTACAATAGCTGTTAGAAAACGGAGCAAAGCTTATTTAAGGTGGTCAATATTTCAAAGGCTGATGTCTTATATGGCAAGAAATCAAGCAGCCCACTTGAAGTCTGTTTTGTTCTGAAATTGTGATTGCCTGCTGTCGTATTTCCGAATGTTTGCTTCATTCATAGCAGTGTGTATCAAAGGTCATATCTAATTTATTTTTGCCTGGGAACAAGTTCAATAACAAGTTACTAGTTTGATCTAACATTTTATTTGATCAAAGAAAGGTTTAAAGTCTCTTTTTGATTGATGCAAAGTCCAAACCATTTCAATATATTAGATTAGATTGCATGAGGTTTCTTTCACTTTGGCATTATGCCAAGGCAATAAAGACATATTTTACATAGCAAGCTGCAGTTATGTTTTACAATTTTCTCAATCAAGTTTATAGCTTAATGATTTAGTCATAGTATGTAGAATACTTGAATCGTATATTAAACCTGTATGAAGTTTTTGTGAAGAAAACATCTCTTCGAATCGACTGAACCTCTTTTACAAAGCTGTACAAAGAGTAAGAAACAAAGTAAAGCACAAATAGGTATATTTGTAAGCTTTAGGAAAACTACAGCCTTGAATTTGGGAGACAAAGTGTGCCTTGTTTGTTGCCATTTTGGACTTGTTGCTTGTTATGAAGCTGGTGGATTAGTGCATGGGATGTGAGTTGTTATAGGTTTGAAACTCATGTATGCTAAACCTTGGACAGAAAACAGATAAATTGTTGTACTGCATTATTCTTGGAAACAATGATGAAAATCACCATTGCTAGATGTGTGACATTGCTTTCAATACAGTTATTTCACAGCTCATGGAAAAAGACCTACATAGCATTATATAGTAGGGCTATTATGTTATGCGTTATTTACAGTATAATGTAGTTATGTCCATTCTGTCAGTGGTTGCCATTGTGCATGTTTACAGTAGTTGTATCTAGGCCTAGAGTTATTTACAGTATGATGTAGTATGTCCATTATGTCAGTGGTTTCTATAGTGCATTTTTACTGCAGTTGTATCTAGGCCTAGTGTTATTTACAGTATAATGTAGTTATATTCATTCTGTAAGTGGTTGCCATTGTGCATGTTCACAGCAGTTGTACCTAGGCCTAGTGTTATTTACAGTATGATGTAGTATGTCCATTCTGTCAGTTGGTTGCTACAGTGCATTTTTACAGCAGTTGTAACTAGGCCTAGTGTTATTTACCGTATGGTGTTGTATGTCCATTCTGTCAGTAGTTGCTACGGTGCATTTTTACAGCATTAGCTACAGACTATAGCATGTATCATTTTCAGTGAAAAGCAAGAGATGCTGACAAGATTTGATGGCCATTTCTTTCTTTCTTTCTTCTGTTATTATTTTGATTTTCTCCAGTTATTATAGCCTAGAAGACACAGAACACAACAGTGTCAATACATTCCTGTCACAACTAGTGGAAAAGTCAGTCGTCGACCTGGGGTATGCTTACTGTCTGGAAATTGGTGAAGTAAGTTTCAAGGCTTAGGGGGTGTGGTGATTGTGAGGAGTTAGTTAATAGCATTTTGATATAAGTAAAACATAGGTCTGCTGGAAATCTTTTGATGGGTGGGGTAAACCTAAAAATTTAAAACAAAATTGAACATGTATTTGTGTTATTAAAATCATTAATGCTTCTACTGACAAAAGTATGCCCTTTAAACTTATTAGGACAAGACTCTGGATGATTATTTGGAATAAACTTTTATGGGACTTTATGAAAGCTTGCTCAGTTAAATTCATGCTGTCAAACAATGTTTGAATGTATGGTTTGGTCTAAACACTCGGCAAATTCAAAGAATAGCTTTGTGGTCGTTAAATATTGTGGTTAGTTACGACTAACATGAAAATTAAAAAAATTGTACCTACAGCTGTGAAAGAATTACAAAACTTAATTACCAATAATTTATCAATATGTCGTTGAAATTA
The DNA here is from genome assembly GCA_000934455.1 of Apostichopus parvimensis. Lineage (NCBI taxonomy): Eukaryota > Metazoa > Echinodermata > Holothuroidea > Aspidochirotida > Stichopodidae > Apostichopus > Apostichopus parvimensis. Next base: position 48,142 of record KN885795.1, on the reverse strand, counting down.
GTGGAAGTAACAAACTTGAAATTGGTTGAGAATATATTTATGTTTGTTGAACTACCAGAAAAAAGAAATTAAAAAGAGTTTATGCATCAAACGGTGCTTCATTCTGAGTCATATATAAAGACTATAAATTAGTTCTTTATTTCGTTCTAAACATAACGTTGTGGTACAGAATACTTTTAAATTTGTATGTGACATTGAAAATGGGGGGAGGGGGGCTTTGCACATCCCCACACCTCCTGGGTCCACGCCCGAGTTCTATAATTCTCCCCGAACTGAATTAATAAAAAAAATCCTGCGACTTTTGCATCGGGCTAGTAAATTTAATGTCAGATTTTGGAAATAACTTCATTTAGTTTTGATAGCTTGATCTGAGTTTTCTTTTCTTTGTTCCATTCTTCTTCTTTGCTCCGTAGGATAACAGAACATTAATGACCACCACCTTGGGCAGGATTGCATCATTTTACTATCTTCATCACCAAACAGTAAAGATGTTTAGAGACAGCATGGGGTCCGATTGTTCTATATCAGATCTTTTACATGTTTTATCGGTGAGTTCACATTTACAGGAATAAAATTTGACCCAGCACCTCCGTCATCACATTCTGAACGATTTGTCTTTGTTTTGATTGGGTTTTTAGAGCGGTACTCACCTCAAGCTTGTCACATGGTTGTAATTCTATATTCAGCATTGCTTGTGTATGCTAGCTGGTATGAACTTGAAAGTTAGTTGTTCACTTTGTTGCTGCCTTTAAAGTTATAACTCACAATGACACTTATATCTCTCTCCATAGGCGAAGGAGCCCAATTTGATTTGGCTGGGCTGTAACGACTTGCCCGAAAAATATAACCAAATTTTTTCGCCCGCTCTGCGCGCATTCAACATGTTAATGTGCATATCATATAGGCATGCATTGGTTATTACATCACATGCCAATAACATACAATCATTTGCCATGTTATTACCCATCCATATTGGTTATAATTATTGGGGAAGTCATTACAATATAATGATCATAATAATATCAGTTTAACCATTGAAAAACACATTGCAAATTATTTTTCTTTCAGTAGGTGCCCGAAAAATTATCACAACAATTTTTGATTGGGGGCTGCAGATACCCCACAGCCCCCTCCCCCTGCCTCATATGCCTTTGTCTCTCTCACATTTTAAATCAGCAAGGTCCATCTGATTTTGTGAGATGCAAGTATTTCTTCTACCCTCCGTTAATATCACTCTTCCCTTTTCCGAGCTTTAAATCTATAAGATTAAAGTTAATACCTATTCTACAGAATCCATGTGACTCTCATAGAAAAGTGAGAAAGTGGTACATTGATATTTATTGATTTTTTTTTCCCAGGATGCTCATGAATATCAAGATTTGCCAGTAAGACATAACGAAGATTCAACCAACAGGTGATCAATATAAAATATTAAACATGAAACTCAAAACAATATTTTGAACGTTTTTCAAGCAGCATTTTTAGTTTGAATTGATACATATTTTAATGCTAGTTCATAGTAAAATCTCATAACAAAGTTACTGATTACTTTTTTTAGGCAAATCATGAAACAAAAATCACATTTTAAAAAAAAATTTGCTTAAAAATAATAAAGTTGTAGCCATATGAACATTTATGTCTACATTGAATGTATGTTTCAAGTGGTTAAGGCAGTGGACTTGTGATCTAAGGATTACATGTAAGAGCCCTGGCCAGATCATTGCGTTGTGTCCTTGGGCAAGGCACTTTATCTCCATTGCCTCTCTTCACCCAGGTGTATAAATGGGGACTTGCAAGGTGACTTGTAAATATAGTTGCGTGCGCCGGTTTGTGGCTGCACCCTATGGGAAGTCCCCCAGTGGACACGTGGCTGTGATGCACTTTGGTACCCCAGGAGAGATTGATTGAATTGCGCACACTGTGGTGTGTAGGTGTGACAAGTTACCAATGACCAGGGTTAATTTGTAAAGCGCTACGATCTCGATGTAGCAGCGCTATATAAGTGTCTAATATGTAATGTAATGTATGTAATGTTTGATGACAATCATTTCTTTTGTTTATGTAATCAGCACCCTTGCAAGTAAATTACCTCTACCAGTCAATGAACATACCTATGACAACCCCCACACCAAGACACACCTCCTGCTCCAGGCTCACTTCAGCAGAGAACAGCTTCCAATGAGTGACTACCTCACCGACACCAAATCTGTCTTGGACCAGGCCATTAGAGTTCTCCAGGTAGGAGAAGAATCTGTCGTACCATTTAATAAAGCGATTAAAATCTAACATGAAAGGTATCAAACTTCTGGACTGCTGTATAATACTTGGTGTGTTGTGTTAGATCCATGTTGGCGAAAAATTTGATGCAAAACAGGCACTTCCTTAAAGAATTTATCAATTTTGAGGTGCATTTATTCAAATCAAACTTCAGTATGCAAGTTCAAAAGTTTCATCTACTTTGCAATTCAGTAGAGAAATCTCTAGTTCATGATAACAGCATTCAGTGGTTGTAATTCAGCCAGATATTGGTTACAAATGGTTATAATGTCTTGTTTTGCTTTGCTCTTGACCTTGTCTGTTGTTCTTGTTGTTATTTTTGTTGTGAAGGCTGAAAAATATATGAGAACATGTTTCTCACTTATTTCATGTAAAGTTAACTTTTAACTTTAAATTTGTAAAACTGTAATACATTTGAAGTTTCATTGTTTTTGTACTTCAGGTAAATAACTTGCAATTTAGAATTGTCATGAAAAGAATAGGGTGTATTTTTAACATGTGAACTCTTCATGTTAACGGTAAAGTTTATAATTTAACAATGTTGATGAAATAACAGTCAAAAGGTGCATTAGTGGTGAACAAGGAATTAATTTGAAGGGAAGTGACAAGATTTTGCTGTAGACAGGACTAAAAATTTACCAAATGAGCGCGTATTTTTGACATATATTAGGAGAAGGCAGTTGTAGGGATGGAGTTTGTCACAAATCGTCGCCATCCCCTTTTACTGCACCTCCCCTCTCTTTTCGTTTTAAATCTTCCGACTGTTTCGATATTTGAGTATGTTCATTTGCTCTCCCAGGCAATGATTGATGTGGCTGCTGATGAGGGCTGGTTGATCACAGCCTTGAGGGTCATGACCCTGATACAGATGGTTCTACAGGGAAGATGGAGTCATCATTGTCCACTTCTTATCCTACCTCACATTGAGAAACATCTTTTACACTGCTTCAGGTAAGTAACGTTATCGGATTTGAAAATTAATAAGAGTCTAGAACTAGTTGCTTTATATGTATTTGTATTGTGTTTTATTGTATTGTATTGTACTGTACTGTATTGTAGTGTGGTGCATTGTATTGTACTATGCTGCTGCACTGCACTGTGCTGTATTGTATTGTAATGTACTATACTGTAGTGTGGTGCATTGCATTGTACTATGCAGCACTGTGCTGTATTGTAATGTACTATACTGTAGTGTGGTGCAT
>KN885795.1:33740-43948 GCA_000934455.1 Apostichopus parvimensis | reverse complement strand
TGTAGTGTGGTGCATTGCATTGTACTATGCAGCACTGTGCTGTATTGTTATGAACTGTGTTGTAGTGTTTTGTTGCATTGCATTGTACTATGCAGCACAGCTGTATTGTTATGTACTATATTGTATTGTGTTGTATTGTATTGCACTGTGCTGTATTGTAATATACTATATTGTAGTATGGTGCATTGCATTGTATGCAACTAGGGTTACCATTTTTCTTTGAGCTTAAAGTGGGACTGATCTGGGGAAGCGGTCTAATGGGAGGGGGTGTTCCCCTCCCCTTTGCAAAAATTTCGATTTTGGGACCTACTTAGAAGCCAAATGGTGCAATATTTAAGGCTGATTTCACTAGTTTTGTTTGCCTAATATGTGGCCTATTTCAGAAATGTAATTCATGCTATTTCTGGTTTGCACCACATTTATTCCATGTGGACTGGTGATAAAATTAATACCATGGTTGCACAACTACATCATCATGAAAAATATCCAAAAATGAACAGCACAACTCAAACTCAGTTCAGTCATGAATATTTGTCCCCTCCACTAATCTGCTTGAGGAGTCCCGGATTCAACAGGTATGAGTGAAGAACATTGAACGTCCCACGTCAGTAACGATACTCAATTATATTGCAACGACGCAAGTGGATTCGTATTCCCGCACACTACAGGGTTACCATACCAAGTCTTCATCTGCTACAGCAGCTAAAGAGCTGTTTATGTACACATAACTTGGCGATTGCGAGTCTGATCCGAAAAACTTGTACTGCGTATATTCGTTTCCGGGAAAATCGGGACAATTTGTCTTACCGGCCGGGACACTCACTTTTCCTTTAAAAAACGGGACAATCCTGATTAATCGGGACGGATGGTAACCCTATATGCAACACTGTGCTGTATTGTAATGGGCTATATTGTAGTGGTGCATCGCATTGTACTATGCAGCACTGTGCTGTATTGTAATGTACTGTATTATAGTGTAGTGCATTGCTTTGTTCTATGCTGCACTGTGCTAATATACTGTATTGTAGTGTGGTGCATTATATTATATTACAGTGCATTGTATTGTGGTGCATTGCATTTCACTTTACTGCATGTTATTCCATTTTATTATGCTACACTGCATGTATGACAATGCATTGAATAGTTTCACACTGCTTTGTATTGTGAATTTCATAGTATGACATTGTATCATATCATACAGTGTAGTGTCGTTATATAGTTTTCATATTATTGTATTTATAATTTGCTATTTTCTATAACTGCAGAAATCCTGAGAGGAAAGGGAAGACATTGATAGATAACTTGCCAGAACTTATTGCTGTTTGTAATGACAAGAAACACTTACTAACCAAAATGTTGAAGCCTGAATTAACAGACCACCAAGTGGATGAAGTAAGTATATTTTCATGCACTGTGTTTAGTAATTCTACAAAGTAAACAAGTCATAAAACCTAGTAGCCCTCAAATCACAAACTGGTCGGCTTCACTCAAACCTGTCAAAATGCCTTACTACCAACTTTGGATGCCATTTCTTTTAAGGAAGATCCAAAACTTCAGAAGTAGTTATTGTTTCTAATATAGAAGTTTATCTAAAATTTATTTCCTTTCCTTTAATTTAAGTTTTTTTTTCGTTTTTGCAAACATTAATAGAATATTTGGTGTAGACGAACTTGAAGTCAAATAGTTTGCTGTCTCGCCTGTCTGTCCGTCTGCTTTCGATGATCGTGTGGTGCATTATATTGTCCTATGCAGCACTGCTGTATTGTAATGTACTATACTGTAGTGTGGTGCATTGCATTGTACTATGCAGCACTGTGCTGTATTGTTATGTACTATATTGTAGTGTGGTGAGTTCTTCAGAAGCTACCAGTGATTGATGTGAGGCTTGGAATCAAAGGCTGGTGGGCTCAGGGGAACCAGGAGGAGAAACGGAGACTGGAGGGAATCATCAAAGGTCACTTTTATTCTTCATTTTATTTGTCCGTACTATATGTGTGATGTTAAAGAAAGCATCTAGTTTTGTATCATTTCTGTAATTACATAAACACTGTGTCACTCTCCCAACAGGTTCACTCAAGTAATTGGTGCTATGTTTTAGACGAATGCTATGAGATATCTCATCGTCTCTTGAGATAACAACTCTTCTCTTTTAATGAATATAATGAACATAATTACTCTAGCCTGTGAACTTACATTTAAAGAAATACCAGGCCTGAGTTAATCTGTTTATTTCATCCCTGTAGAGCTAGGCTAACTAATAATGTTTGACTCGAATGTTTGACTTGAATTTTAAGTATCTGTTGTGTGACTAGGTAAACCAAACTTAGCAAAGTTATTCCTCAAGTCAGCTGACATGGCAAAATATGTGATTACACAACCAGGCTGCACCTCTTCAAGCCCCCCCCCCCCCCTCATCCTGCTCCCCCTCCTCCTTGACTCTCTTGAAGCACTTGGCATTGTGCAGTGCAAATACCATTCTCCTTATCCAGTGTGGTGCATTCTGCCAGTAAAATAGCCTATATACCTTGTAAATACTGCCTGCAGTTTTGTGCCTTAACCTTTACATTTTATCAAATTCTTTGTCATCTTTCCCAGGTAAGAAACACAACATGAGATAGTGACTTACTTTTGTTTTTCACTGGTTCATTCTGTCTCCAGATTATGCCAAAGATGACCAGTATATCACCGTCCACGCTGACCAAGAATATGTCTTAGAAATGGAAATCACAAGGATAGGCAAGAGGAGACATAAGGTATCAAATTCAAATATCTCTTCCAGCATTTTCTGTTGCATTGCTTATATCTCCATCTGTAATAATGAGCTCTGCTCTGAGATTACAGGTTTTCTGGAAGGGTAGCTAGTGGGAGGGAGGGGGGGGGGAAGGGGGTGAGGAGGGAATCACTCTGAGGTCACCAGGCAGTTTGAAGTAACATCTATGTCCCTCTCATCCCTCCCCCCTCCTTCACCACCTTCCCTCATGCCAGTTCTCTGGACTTGAGAGGCCATTCTTCTTGATCAAAACTGAGAAGCAGCTCTAGTAAACAAATACCAGAGTGTTTATACTTCACAAGGTTACATTGAAGCTATGCAGTCCTAGAGAGGGAAATGTAGTTTTGTTATCATCTTTTAATGCCAACAAATAATGTAAAACATAAAACACATAGTAGGAATCGGTACCTACACACAAAAGCAGTACAGCTGTGAACTTGCTTAAACCATAAGTTTGTTCCCACCTAAAAACCCATTTGAACACAGTATTATTAGACCTAGAAGTTTTTCATTTGAAGTATATATAAATTGATATCAAGTCTGTGAATGTTTCATTTCGGCCCATTATACTAAATGTGTTTGATTCAGACCAGGATCATCTCGCTGACTTTGTACTTCTGTCTTGCAGAACGACCAGAAGGCCTTCTCGCCCCGCTTTACAAAAGCCAAGACGGAGGGCTGGTTCTTGGTCTTGGGAGATATTGAAAACAAAGAACTGATGGCGCTGAAGAGGGTTGGATTTGTTCAGAGTAGATCGACGGTACAGTTGTCTTTCTACACTCCGGAGAATCCTGGACGTTACATCTACAACCTGTATATCATGTCAGATAGTTACCTGGGACTTGATCAACAATATAGTGTGTGTTTAAACGTTATAGAAGCTGATATTGAGGCTCAGCTCAACTCGGAGATTGTAGATGATAGTTAATGTAGAGCCTTCTTCAGATCTTACAAGACATTTCGAGACTGGATATTTTTTTTTTTTCTTGGTCCTGTTTTTGAACATTGGATGAAATAACTAGAGTAGAACCCATGAAGTGTAGGTAATGAAGTATGTTGATATGGGATTGTTGGAGTTCTTTAAAAGTGCTCTCAAATTGTTGCTGGAAAAGCATGCCATAGGCAATTGATTGAACAGAAGTGTCACTGTGGAAGCAAGTAGATATATGGAAATTTCTTCCCTATGAACCTTTGGACTCCATTGAAAGGATATGGTTGCTATTCTCAGTCACGCTGCATGCAAGACACTACAGCACCTATAGAAGAGGGTAAAGAAGTTTACCATCAACTATGGGCTTGAAGTTTGGTCGCTAGAATGCAGAATCTGTTTTACATTAGTGTCTAAGTTTGGATCCTGTACTTCTCAAAATTTAGTCATCCTGAAAGGTCCTTTGCAACTCTTGGTAGTCGTGTTCTTGGATCAGTAGGATGTTTCAGCATTTACCTCATGCAAACACTTCGATGGATTCACTAACTTATAGGATTTTCTGGTGACAAACAGTGTGAACTTATATTGAAAGGAAAAATATTCCATACCATGTTGAACACCTCTCAATATCTTGCCCCTCATTGGAGATATGGTTGCTTGAATATAACCTATTTTAACTGGCTAAACCTTCAACTATACTCCAGGAAGTCAGATCATAGTTGGGGGGGGTGATGAGGGGGGCTGGGGGTCTATGATGTCATCTTTGCCAGTGCCCTTCAAAAGCTTTCCTTAGGCTATAACAATCTTCTTGTTGATTTATCCTTGAAAACCTGATATGTTTAGAATATTTGCTGAGCTATGAGAAGCTTACAAAAGCTGACAAAGATCTCATGTATTAAATAGTAAAATAGAGTAAATTATGCCTTCTCATTAGGATGGGTTTTAGTTAATGTACTTTTAGTTATTAATTCATGAAATTTGCTAATTGCTTTGTAGACATATACCAGTATAAGTGATGTACTATTCAATCAATATTGACAGTGTGGCATTATAGTAGTAACTCACTATTAAGCTGGGCAAACTTTTAAGGATTTTTTGTCTGGTCGTCCCTTGGACGACCAGATCTTACTGTTTGGTTGTCCGAACAGCAAATATGATTGTTAGAAAATAAATTGTATCAAACTAACGAAGAATGATCAATATGTAAACTGTAGGAGAGATGTATAGGTAAATATGTGGAATAGAACACCAGTTGTATAGGACCAGTAAAAATCCCCTTTTGGGTGGATCATAGGACCACAACTTTGTTTGTTTTATTTCAGTATGTCCAAAGTGATTGCAGATGATATTAATTTAATATTTTACCTATTTAGGGAGTGATTGCAGATGATATTAATTTAATATTTTACATATTTAGGGAGCATTCAGTTACAATGCAATCTCAATTTGATGTAAGCAACTCCTAAGCTGATATTGGTTGTCAGAACAGACATTTGGTCATCTCTGTTGACCATTAAAAGCTTGCCCTGCTTAGGCTGGTGCAGGAATTAAAGATCAAAGATCATACGATATTATTGATAAAGCTCAGGTTTGCTCTGAGATGCAACTGTGTTGCATTAACCTAATGCAGCTATTTAATATTCACTTAATTGAATCCCTCCACTCTTTATTAGAGATATATGTGATTACAACCCCTTGGCTGGTCCAGGTAAACGAGTTGTTAATCGTTAAGTCCAGTGCAGAATATTCTGTTTCCCACAAATTTAAGTTAGTGTATTTGGCCTTGATTTGCAAATCTTTGAGGTTAATGCCTAATTACATAATTCGTCAGGTAACGTTCTCAGGAAGCTTTATCTTCACTGGTTGAGAACGGTATCACAATAGTAAGGTCAACTGAACACAAAATGCAGTCGTAACTTCACAAATGATGCTATGAATCGTATGCTAAGAAGCATTATTGTTTTAGCCATTTCAATTTTGTGCTCTGGATTTTATTGAAAGATAACAGTTTAGGAAGCATCAAGAGCTTTAACAGAGCTCCCAACTGACCGGCAATTCGCGGGTTGGACCTGCATTCTAACACCCAAACCCGCGCAAGCGTCCGAAAAACCCGCATTGTAATTGTCAAGTATACATAAAAAAATTGCATCAAATTTTGACTTAGCAACCATCATTTCTTTAGCATTTAGCATAATAGAGAATAAAACCTCCTTTACAGCATCATTTGAACCTCGAATTAGCCTATATTTCTTTTCACAGGAAAGAATGAATTATCACCTACTATTCAATTTATTGATGTTACACACAAATAAATGCATATTTCTCAGAAAATTTTGGGTGACAAAAGCCTTTCTAAGTGCCACCATTTTACATGTAGGCATCACCAGGATTCCAAAAAAATTCAAAAGGGGAGGAGGACACCCCCTCCCCCAGGACGGCGATTCGTGGCAAGGACCAGCATTTGCCTTCTCAAGAGTTGGGAGCTATGCTTTAATTTCCAGCATATCAAAATAAAAACATAACATCAGAAATGTGAGGGCTACTCATTACTTTAATGCAGTGCAGGCATTAATTACATTTCGCACAGTCGATATTGATTTTAGGTGATATCGTGTCGAGAGAATGATGAGATAATTAAATTTAATTAACTGAAACATTAAGGTTTATTATGCAGCTCTGTACTACACAATGCCCATTTAATTTTGGTGTACTTTATACAGCAAACATAAACAGCACAGACAACAAAATGCCAGGGTTTCAAGGCTATACATCTGTCGTCCATGGGTGATATAAACCACTGCCATCTGTTTGTAATACCCTGTCATTGAACATACCAACAGAGTCTATTTCAAACACCTAGTCATAGTATTTGGTTTTGTCACACCAGATTTAATTGAAACATTAAGTAAACCCAGCTGTGTGTGTGGTTTACATGCATGAAGGTGTGTGTGACCATGTGTCATTCTTTAATACTAAACTCCATCGTCTGCTTGGGACCAAATCGTCTTGTGATATGCACTAAAGCAATGCACTGCATCGTTCAATAAGGACGCTGTCACATTTTCACCAAAAATAGTGCAATATGGGGATAATTACCCATAATCCATTTCCATAATCCCACTACCTATGCGTAGACTTAAGTTATACGTAGAAACTTCTGCTAACAGAGTGCTGTGGTTGTAGACTGATCCTGATACTTTTCTTTTTAACATCTGTTGTGAGATTCACGCATTCACCACATTTTGTTATTACATGGTGAATACAAACATAAATATGTTTTGACTTGTAAGCATAGCCTTATCATTCATTAACACAGGGGATGCAGCATATGGAGGATGCTATACAGGTATATATTAGGTAAGAAATATGATGATTGTATTATAAAAGGAAGATTACTGATTGTAAACTAAAGTAATATCAAACACACTATATATGAGAATTGGTCAAAAGTAGCATCTGTTGTTGTAACTTTCTATGCTTTTGAAACAATGAAATATCAATCACGACAATGTGCTATTGTTATATTTCCATTGTATGGCAATTTTAACACTGCAGACCCAAGTAAAGAAGTAATACTGAGAATACATATAATTTATGATGATGTAATACAGAATATGCTTTACTTAAGTAGTACTTAAGTAAATCAATTAACTCAAGTCAGAAGAATGCCAACGTCAGTCGCATACTGTGTCTACTGTACTTATTAATTACTACAAGGGTTTTGAGCATGACAGCAATTGACCCTACCATCCACAGTTACATACGTTTTATGTGTCTACTGTCTACTGCATATTACAAAATTCCATGCAAATATATGATTCAGTCTCTCTTCTTTTTTGTGTGTTTTGTTCTCTGCTTGTTTCTGGTTGATGTTGTAAACCAGTTTAGCATATTTACTCATAATCAAATATTTACTCATTTTCAATATTTACTATTCAATATTTACTCATAATCAATATTTACTCATATTCAGTATTTTAAACATAGAAGTAAGATCTAAAGTTGATCAGTAAGTCATCACAGAGAGGCTCAAAATCCTCCTAACAGAATGTTTCAAACGAACATGATCTGTCGTTTGAAGTATTTAGATTGAAGCATTTAAATTATCACAAAGAGACGGAAAACCCTCCTGAAGAATGTTTCAAACGAACAAGATCCGTCGATTGAAGTATTTAGATTGAAGCATTTAAATTATCATTATCAATTACTTAAAACAACTTCACAATTTTCAGCACCAATCCATACAGACATCTGATTGCAAAGTGTGGGCTACAAAAATCTTACTTTTAATAGTCATACAGTCACCGCATCGGCACTGGAACACAGAGGCAGTGTATTTCATCAACAACCTTAAGTTTAACACTAAACACACACACTTAATTTGTTTCTATGTGCATTTTAGCAAAACTTTTTGCACATGTGCAATTCATACAGCCAACAAATTCAACAAGAGTTTAACTACAACACTGAGATGACAACATGGCAACAGCTTAAACTTCTTTGTCTTGAGTGTAGTTTTCTTTTGTTTTCTTACTCGTTTGCACTTCTTTCAATTTCCTGCAACAGATAAAAATCAGGTGGAAAAAGGAGAAACAAAATCAACCTTTGTAGAAGCCAAAAATGTTAATGAAAATTCTTTTAACTCCTGCAAACCATTAAGAAAACTAATGAAAGCTTCCATTTTAATGATTTTTGCATTAAAGTAATGTCATGCGATTTACTTTCATAGCTAAATTTAACTTTTTTATAAATAATATTAACCGTAAAACTAATGGCATCACAAGTGGACCTAAATTATGTTACATTTTTAAAGAAGAAAATGGGTGATCATCCACCATTGTACCCAACCCTCAAACTGCACTCTTCTATATGGCAATGTGACCTTCACAAAGGAAAGGTGCACCCTTAGTTTCCTGTATAAAACTAAGATTGCTTGTAACCATTAGTAGGATGTTCTTACTAACTTTAACCTAACTCACAGAATTATAGCCTTTATAGTATGTGACACACGTGCAATCTGGTTAATTGGAAAGATAAACAATAGACAACTTGTATATGAAGCTACACCTAAGAACTCTTCTGAACACATTTGGGGCCTGGAGGTGGGGGGGGGGGGGGGGGTTGGAGGTGGGGGAGGGTAACGATGGTGGGGAGGAATGTCGTACAATTCTAGGGGATCTGATGCCTATTCCATTTACCTCAGTATCTGTGTGGGTGCTGTTGGTGTTGTCTCTGGTGGTGCTGTGAGTGGGACTGATGGTGTTGACTCCCATGGGTCATCTTGGAGTGGCCGGTGTGCGACCCACTCCCAGATGTGTACATACGGTTCCCCTGACCCTGGTTGTGGTTACCCTGTCCACTCCCACCCTGATAACCGGACATCATGTGCTTCTGCTGCAATGAGAATGATGAACAAAAATATTTTTGTAATATACAGAATAGATAGACCAACAAAACGCTTAGCGTGTACTACCAGACAGTTGAACAATTTTCTAATGCTAATACCACTCTATACTGTCCTCTCATATCATGCTTCAAAGCACAAGTACTGACAGTATGAACAGTTCCTTACGTTTACACGATTCTAATGCTAATACCACTCTATACTGCCCTTCTATATCATGCTTCAAAGCACTAGTACTGACAGTATGAACAGTTCCTTACCTAAGTTATCGGATTCTAATGCTAATACCACTCTATACTGCCCTTATATATCAGGCGCGTATCCAGGGGGGAGGCGTTGGGGGCGCGCGCCCCCCGGGTAAGAAAAAGAGGAGAGAAAAAAAGGAGAAGAAAGAGAAGAAAAAAGGGAAAAAAGAGGGGGAAAAGAGGAGGAAGGAAAGGAAGGAAGGGAAAAGAAAAAGAAGAAAGAGAGAAAAAGAAGAAAAGGACGCACCCACCACTTCTTGAGATTGTTCCCATCTGCATGAAAACGCGCGCCCACAACCCTACGTCCCACCCCTCTTATCGCTTCCCGATGAGTTACGAAACTTAATTAATGACCTTCGCCCGTAGTACCAAGACCTCTTGAAAAAATCCGGCAACACACCACTTCATCGATAACAAGTGCGATCGGGTTGTGTATTAGTGACGTCAGAGGTCGTGCACTGGCCTACATGGAGTGTGACCACTCCCGACTTTCCCAAATCCCAAGGGCACTGTACTGTATGGATATCTTGCAATATCTATAGCGATATCTATGGATGAATATCCCAAGATCTTCCCTAAACTGAAGGCAGATAGAGAATCGAAGCCTTCAGCGCAGTGACGGACTAGCATGTTGTCACAAAATGCTTGAAAAAACTTAATAAAATCCAGTCTAAAACTTAAGTCTAAAACTTTTATCTAAAACTTTAGTCTAAAACTTTAGTCTATTTTTGTTTAGGTTTTAAACTCAGTTTCATCAAGTGTTGCTTGTGGAAAATTATTTTTGGTTGTTTTAAAAGGATTACTGTAACCTACAAAATTGAGAAATATCGCACCATTTTGCATCTAGGCATTCCTTAACTT
>KN885795.1:5719-33128 GCA_000934455.1 Apostichopus parvimensis | reverse complement strand
ATGCATTACTGAAATTATTGAACGTCAAAATCCTAAGACATGAGATCTCAAAATAACCAATGTGTAAATGTAACTTGAACGGGAAGTGTCATTTCCGATGATCTAGGAGTATTTTTGGGCCAAAAAAATCGTTGTACGCTCCGCGCCAACCGATGGTGGCGCTCCGCTTAGATAGTATCAAGTAGTGTGTTACATCTATATGACCTACTGAACCCCCATTTCTGCGGACGCCATTGCTAGGCCTCCTGATAGGGGGCCCTTTGGGCCAGCAGCCCCCCAGGCTCATCGTTACGCCACTGGTGGAGCATTGCACAATAAACAGATAATAGTAATTTATTTCAGTCTTGTTTCAATTATTCGAATTTTAAAGCAAACTGCAGATATCATTTTCAATTCAATTTTGACCGGTCTGTTAGGGGTTGAAGGAGGTTTTTCTAAATTGGTTGTCCATAGATGAAATTGTTGGCAACGTTATGGGTATGTTTTGAAGTGAAATTATGCACGAGAATTGTGAATTTTCAAATTCTGAACAAATAATGGGCTTAAAACCTTGAAAATTGTGCTTACGGGTATTGTGGGCCACGACGTAGAATCACCTACAAAAAGCAATGATCCACATGAGATGCGATGAGGTCGAACATGATGTGTGACTAGTGACAATCTTGAAAAAGGTTATGGTTGACAAAAAAACTATTGGAAAATTCTTGGTTTTCAGGCAAGAGTGTACATCTGGTTGGTCATTTCAAGCCAGAGAAGTGCCATTTCCGGTGATCTGGGGGGTGTCAAAACCAGAAATTTTCTTGTACGCTGCGCGCCAACCGATGGTGGCGCTCCGCTTAGATAGTAATTCGCGCCCCCCGGATTAAAAAATCCTGGATACGCCCCTGTATATCATGCTTCAAAGCACTAGTACTGACAGTATGATCAGTTCCTTACCTAAGTTATCGGATTATAATGCTAATACCACTCTATACTGCCCTTCAATATCATGCTTCAAAGCACTAGTACTGACAGTATGAACAGTTCCTTACCTAAGTTATCGGATTCTAATGCTAATACCACTCTATACTGTCCTTCTATATCATGCTTCAAAGCACTAGTACCGACAGTATGAACAGTTCCTTACCTAAGTTATCGGATTCTAATGCTAATACCACTCTATACTACCATTCTATATCATGCTTCAAAGCACTAGTACTGACAGTATGAACAGTTCCTTACCATTATCTGGTAGATGTAGGATATTCATACTGCTCATACTGTCAATACGATTGCTTTGAAACCAGACATGGAACTGCACTATAAATAGATTGTCCGGCCTGGGTTGCTTGTACATACATTTCCATGAAATGTTTCCAGCCGAACCATTCCATGGTGAAGCCTGTCTCCAGTAGCTACCCCAAACCTTGTTGACAATAAAAGGCCATATACTTGGAAAAGCTTTTGTCCTGTTGGTAATACTTAACTGATAGCACTAACACAGACCACTTCATCTACCCACCTTCCTCTGCCCTCCTACCGGATAAAATCTGGTACCATCTTAGTTTTTCAAATTTGCATCACATTCAAATGTTCAGAAAACTATGGGTTTTTTTTTTCTTGTTTAGATTTGCAATACATGTTAGTAGAAACTCCGAATAAACCATTACAATCTAGTTGTTTTAGAAATCCGTAAACATATGAATGGTGACATAAACTATTAACTTAAAATCAGCCCATTAATTCTGTAATAAGCCTAATTACCTGAGAAGACTGGTAGTCCTGTTGCATCATACCACCGCTTTGCCCGGACGATCTTATCCGTTTGGCATTAGAGGAATGCCCAGATGAACTCGTCTGAGGAAACAGATAGACAAGGTTTTATACTTGTAATGTGAAGTAGAAACATGTTTAGTAAAACCTATGCTAGACATTTGCTGGTAGTTCAAGAGCAGTGGCACATCAATTCACGCTCAACAACAGTTTAAGCTGACACCTTTGTAAAAGGGTACATTGTGAATGAATAGTTGCTTTACAATGTTTCTCTTTTAGGAATCCCTCGGCACATATGCATGCATAACTCACTCTCTTTCTCCAAGGTGTAATGAGAGAGAATGCTCTTCATATGCATGGTATCTATGCTGTTTCTATAATACTAATACCATGCATGCTGATAACATACACATTACACATGTACCAATAAAAAACATACTGTACACAATACAAGCTAGCTGTTACCACAATGTTATTCATGTACCTGTCTCCCATGTCTGTGCTGGTCACACACATGCCACATACAATCATGTTGCACACCTGCTGTAAACAAAAATGTTTCTCTTGTGCATGTCTCTCAGGCACATGCTGATCACAACCATGCAACTTACAGACCAGTTGCACGCCTGCTGTTCCCATCATGTTGGTCCACATGTGCAAGCTGCTCACAAAAATGCCACACACAAACTGGTGCTGTCCATGTGCATTTCTCTCACACACATGCCACACACAAACTGGTGCTGTCCATGTGCATTTCTCTCATATACATGCCACACACAAACTGGTGCTGTCCATGTGCATTTCTTTCATGTACATACCACACACACAGATGTTGTACACCAGAAGTTCACAGTATATGTAAAGGGCTGCTCATAAATGCAGGGGTGGATCCAGGGACAAATAAATAAATTTTGTTGGCACTAAAACTTATGCAAAAAGTATGTTTTCTCTAAACAAGGTACATACAGTAGTGGAAGGCTTTATTTCTCCCGGTGCCCCCTCTTCTAAGAAATCCTGTAACTGCCATTGAAACTTGATACACTCAGACAAGTTTCACATCTATCAGTTGTTTGCATTGATGTCACACACCTGTTCACATTAACATAATGCATGCAAATCACACTCACATAATGCAAATCACACTCACATAATGTAAATCACACTCACATAATGCAAATCACACTCACATAATGTAAATAACACTCACATAATGCAAATCACATTCATATAGTGCAAATCACACTCACATGATGCAAATCACACTCACATAGTGCAAATCACACTCACAAAGTGCAAATCACATTAATACTCCTCTTACTGAAAACCAACACAGCTAAAGTTACAAATGCATGCCAATGGCAATTTGTTAGTGAAAGAACTTTAACTAAGCCTTCAACTCATAGAAAATGAAGAATGTTGAGAGAGCTTGGAAAACTAATCAGTCTGTTAGTTCATATATGTTTGACAAAAATGAATGGAATGAAATCAAAACTTTAAAAGAGTTAATAAAAATAAATTAAACAAAAATTTGAGGTTCTAATTTAAAAGAGAGCAAAACGTTTAATAACAGAATATTAAGTGCAAATATAACATGACAGGATACATACAGAATCAAGTATATAAAGTCATGTTTATTTGCACAAAAAAAATATGTTATTTGAGTCTCTAGCTCAGGGGTTCTCAATTAATCTTCTAGGAATACCAAGAGAAAATTGGTTGGAGCAAAAAGGTCAAGAGAGAACCAAAATCTTGCTCTTCTTTGATTGAACAATGTACATGCTAGACTAGGATAGGGGCCTTCCAGCAAAAAGTCTGCATACCTCTTGCAGGATTGCAGGCCAATTTAAATCAGACTGGAGTCATTCTTTTCTTGGACCAGATTTTGTCCATGTGGGCCACCTATTGAGAATCCCTGTTCGAGCTTTTCCGGTTGAGCTGCCCAACCCTCCGGTTAGAATCGATCCTTTTATACAAAATTTTAAAATTTTATCTTGAGGGTTCACTGACCCAAGCCTCATCCTCATCAAACTTACTTCAGTCCTTCAAATGGGTTTAATTTTCATTACACATACAGAAAGTTTTACAATTAATAGTAAAAAAAAGCCCTGCTTCAAAGAACTTGAACTATAGTGAAGTTTGAACTGACTTCCGATTGATACAGAACACAGCAAAGATTTAAACCATGCAGGAAAACAACGGCTCAAAGCTGAAACACAAAACACAAGCACAGATGCAGAAATATGCTTTGTTTTTTTAAAAAGAGGAGAGACGATTTAGTAAATGAAGCTATAATTATGAATGGAGAGAACTCTTTCATGATTACAGAGTGATATGGACTCTTTCAGTGTATCTTTAATCACTGGCGGATCCAGGGCCTTTGTTTGGGAGGGGCCAAAGTGGCGTTAGAGTGATATGGGGGAGGGGTCTAAGGGGAGGGGGTGGAAAATTTTCTATTGCTGAATGCCCTCAGATGCAATTTGGTGCGACAAAAGTGTACAATGGTGATGTTAATTTACTTCTAAAATACCCCCCCTTGGATCCGCCAGTGTCTTTAATAATGTTTCCCCAGGTGTAATTTTCTAAAATATTTATAAAACAAAGTTGGGATCATCTTTCTCAAGAAATTTTATTTTTCATAGGTTATAAATTTCTTACAACCAGCCTGTAACTGCAAAATGGTGATAAACTGTAAATCCTCATGCTCATACATTTAATTTTAAACCAGAAAACGAAAAGGTTTAGACTAGTCTACCACTGCTATTCCTCTCGATTTTTTTAATTCACAATCATATGATTTAGCGGATGTTCGGAAACACTTTTTGGCTCACCTTTGGATCCGCCAGTGTCTTTAATAATATTATTCCAAAGTGGAATAATTAAATGCCAAAAGTGTGGTCTTTAACAGGAAATTTAAACCAAACAAGCCAAAGCATGAGGCTAACAATTTGAAACCTACAAATATATTCCACATTCCCACAAATGGAAACTGTAAGGAAGGATAATGTGGAACCTGTCCCATCAAACCAGGATAAAAGGGGAAACCAATGGGCTGTTGAAATAGAATGGATAACAACTATCATTATGTGGTCAGTGATGGCACACACTAAAGGATACTACTGTCTTGCCAATGGTATTGTGTAACTCAGATGTGTATACAAACCCCAGATGTGTATACAAAACTCAGATGAGTACATACCAAAACTCAGATGTGTATAAAAAACTCTTGTGTATACAAAAACACAGATGTGTACATACAAAACTCAGATGTGTATACAAAACTCAGATGTGTATACAAAACTCAGATGAGTACATGCAAAACTTCTATGTGTATACAAAACTCATTTGTGTATACAAAACTCAGATGTGTATACAGAACTCAGACGAGTATATAAAAAACTCAGGTGTGTATTCAAAACTCAGATGAGTATGTATGCAAAACTCCTATGTGTATACAAAACTCATTTGTGTATACAGAACTCAGATGTGTATACAACACTCAGATGTGTATACAAAAGTTAGATGAGTACATGCAAACCTCTGATGTATATACAAATCTCAGTTGTGTATCCAAAACTCAGATGTGCACATCAAACTGCTGTATTGATCAATATCAATGGGCATTGATTACAATATTAACAAAGCGAGCCATCATTTTACAATATTATGCAGTCACATATAAATTTGAGGATGGTTTAACAGCCAAGAAGCAGGATAGTTTATATGCCAGGTAGGACTGCAACCCAATGGTCAGTTTGGTATACATTATTGGAATATATTATATTATTGGAATGCTAAATACTGAATCTCTCCTGGATGAGAAAGCCAGCTGTTGTTAGCCAATCAGAGTTCATCCCTAGACTATGAAGGCCCTGGTCTTCAAGGATCCTACAACCATGTAAAAGCTAGCATTCACTGTTTTTTTTAAATGTCGCCACCTTTAACCAATCGTTGTATACCTCTATAATCATCTGATAATATACTTGCACATTACTCTTCACAAGTAAGCAGTGTGTTTGTCACCAAAGCATAACATTCACATAACCTGCACAGCGCCTACACATCACCGGCTGCGTTACACGACGTGAACTTGTAGCCAGAATATTCCACATTAACATTCTAGGATTTTAAACATGTGACATGGCTCGACCAATGAGTGTCCTTAAGTTGATCCCTGTTGTGATTACAAAGTGTACTCTCTGTGTATATCACTGCAGTGTCATTGCTCATACTGTTTATTCAGTTACATTATATACATTTCTAATATCAGTTAAGATGTAAATAATGTAACTAAAACTATTTTCTTAAAACAAATATAAAACCAAGGGCGTAGGAACCGGTGGGGCTGGGGGGGCGCCAGCCCCCCAGTGAAAAATATGGTGGGGCGGAAGTATCATTCCGCCCCCCCGCTCCGCAAGTCAGAAAACCCCTTTTTCATTTCCAAATGAGAAAAAAATCTCATTTGGAGCACCAAATTGCATCTAAGGCCAGGTGAAAATGCAAAATTATTTACAAAATGGTGTTGAAGTGTGCTATATTGCACCAAATTGCATCTGAGGCCACCTGGAAATGCCAAAAAAATCCAAAAAAAGACCCCTCCCCCAGGCCGGCCATCAGTCTTCAGCCCCCCCACTCAAAAGTACCTTCCTACGCCACTGTATAAAACAGTAAATAAGTCATCATAATAGGTAGAATACAAAGAAGCAGACAGATAGACAGATGAGCAGATTCACTGGCAGACAGATACACAGATGAACAGAGAGAGAGAGGTAGTTGACGCAGGAATGATAAAAAAACTCTGTTGTTTCTTTAGAAAACAAAACAACATCAATAATAGAAACATCTGTATCGGTGACAAGATTACAAGAAAGCTGTAAAACCTTTCCAATTTACCAGACAAAACTAGCATTATAAATAAATCAACAAACTGACCTTCTGCTTGGAGACGGACTTTTCCTCGTTGTCTTCATCAGTTAGAAACTCTCTCTTGGGATACTGAATGGTCTTCCCGTCAAAAACACTAAATAAAAGAAACAGCGAGCAAGAATCTATCACATTGCTTGACTATTTAAACATACAGGACAAAACTTAAGGGAATAATTTGGTGAAGAAATTTTGTGTAGCAGTGTTAGAGGCTATGAACTTTGTCTGAAATGTAATACTATGTGTTCCTGTGTACAAAAACTGCTAAAGGCCTTTCGCATTTATATAGCAATTTGACCATTTTGCATCGCATTTTACGATGCGATACTGGATAGAGTTATTCTCCACGACCAATCAAACCACAACAGCATGTTCTTATAAAGCAGTTTGTTATACTCAAATCAAGGTCACAAATCCAATCTACTTAATTGGTCACTGCCCTAGACTTTAACTCCCTGCCCTTATTATTAGTGCCCATCTAGGTATAGTCCTCAACTTTGACCTTTATCAAGACTATAAATAACTATTGCATGATCTGTCAGATGTTTGCCTGGATATTCACTGTATTGCTGAGTACTCCCTACTTTGTAAGTTCACCCAGGTAACTAATTCTCTTGTTGTTTGTTAAAGTTTCATCATGATTTCATCAGAGTACAGTAATAAATCAAACCTTGTATTGCTATGGGAAATTTGGTACCAATATCACGGGTCACCAATAGGTGATTTGTGAAGGGCTAATTATTGACCACACTAAAAACAAAACCGACAATTTCCAAGCACAAATTTCTTCCTGCTCCTTTATTATTCCTAGATTCTGAAGTAGGTTTAAATTGGATAATTCAATCTCCCACTTTGAAAAATGAGAGTTGTAAAAAAAAAGGTTGAAAATGGCATTTGGTTTTTCTAGAACATTTAGAGATAAGGGGATGAACCATTTTACAATGATCTAATACTCACTCCAACGTTGGTAACGGCTCTTCCTTGAAGAAAGGATCCTCCATGGCTAGCTCTGATGTTATTCTCTTCATTGGATCCACTATGAGAAGCTTGGAGAGCTGATAAGAAAACAGAACAAGATGATCAATGGATGTAGGTATGAGGACCTTCCCACAATGCACCTGCTGTCTTGAAGCAACAGTGGTATACCTGGCCAACTATGGTGTTAAGATAAATACATTCATTCATTCATTCATTTTTTTTTTTTTTTTGGCAGTACTGTTACCATATAATCTCTATACATACCAAATTATAAAAAAAAACAAGATAATTACTGTAAAAACGAAGTAAATTGTTAGATTTTGACACAAAAATCTGAAGAATTCATAGCATTTGCTTGACTTTTGATCTAGATCAGGGTTGTCCAACCTTTTGCAGAGGAGGGCCACTTGGAATGATTATGATGAAGGAGGGGGCCGCATGAACCCTACGCTCGATTTTTCGATTTTTTGCCCAAGGCAACAAAATGTGAGCACTGCGCGCGGAGCGCACTGATTTATTTTCCTTCCTGATAAAACAGATGAATAAAGTTCGGCCGCCCCCCCCCCTCCGCTGAGAGAGTGTCACACAAACTGACCCGTATGCAGTTTTTTGGACCCAGAAGGTTCGAATGATTGATTATATAGCTTTTAATTGTTATCAATAAATCTGCTCACTAAAATTTTGCACCGTAGAGCATCTCTGGCGGGCCGGACGCAACCCTGCGGCGGGCCGGACTGTGGCCCGCGGGCCGTAGGTTGGACAACCCTGATCTAGATCCATAACAATGCTCCAATTCCTTCCAGTCATTTCTTAAACTATATATTCACGTACTAAAAATAGGGACAATTAGGGAGAAGCTGCAATCAAAGATTCTGGTTTCTGACTTCATTTCAAAAATTAGATGAGCAAGATAGAATGTAAGGAATAACTAACCGGTCTAGGGAGTAGAAAAGGAAAATAAACAATAAATGCCATGACATCAACAAAGATGACTGCCTTGTGAAGACAAATTCCTTTGCATAGACCCTTATAAAGCAGGTTACTACCGTGATATCTACTATGATAGTTGGAGACAGACTAGAGAAGGTGGTTGTTTTGCAAACCTAATCTACAACTATTTTATTATAGGGTATTATATTACAAACCCTTTTCCCATTCCCTCCTTCTAAACTTTGCCCTCCTTTTCCTCCCGCATAAAATCTTCACAAAACTCACCCCCCACCCCCACCCCCACCCCATCAAACTCATCCTGATGGAAAAACTCTGGTAACATCACTGAGTTACAATACATTATGAGATTGGTACTTACTAATTGGGAATGTTTATCCCATTCCGACCTTCTACACTTTGTCCTCCTCTTCCTCTGACCCAGCACCCTCCTCCTCCCCCCACCCCACCCTCTCAGCTCACCCCTGATGTTAAAGTCTGGTAACATCACTGAGTTACAATACCTTACATTATGAGATTGGTACTTACTAACTGGAATGCTTTACTGTCAGCCTTGACTTTGTGTTTGTCCATATAGCGAATTAACGAGTAATGAGCATAACTGAAACAGAAACAAGAAAATGAAATGTTATCCTTCGATATTAATTCATTCAGAGACACTGCTTCAATTCTACGGATCGAAATAACTCCACGCTCCAAGAAATTCCTTTTCCAGAAATGCCCGTTACAAGCATTGGTTTTACCAAAAAATATCCAGTTCAGTATAAAACTCATTGTGTACTTGGACTTGAGATTGGTTTCATTTCATAAGAAGATTGACAATAAATTTATAGGAAACTGAATGCAATCAATTTAATATTTATCACTTATTTGAACATAAACAAAGGAGAGAACACTGAGAGCCTGAGAGGTATATCTTCATTCTTCGATTTGATATAACATTGTGCAGAAAATGTTTGTTGGGCAAAGACGAAACTATTTTCAAATATCCAAACCTTCATTTGACACCAGCAGATAAGTAGCTATGAAACATACATCATGGACAAGGTGGTTTGTGTAAGTCTGGGAGGGTTCATATCACTAAAAAAATTTGTTCATCAAGGGCTAAAGAGTGATAGCTAGTACCTTTTATTACATATAGCTTATATGGCAGCCCAGTAATGTGTGGGTCACATTCACTCATGGCTACTGATTAGAATTAACCCTTAGGGGCCAGTCAAGAGGAGAAGGAAACCTGTATTACTGTCCTACTAAGCTACTATTTATTCAAATCTTATAATGAATAATAACTCAAAAGGCCTTCGCAGTTTCTGCTTAAACAAGCTCTTTAGAAGCAATTTGCAAAGGTTTACTGTGCAAGAACATGTGTAATTTTTTGTTATTGAATAACTTGCTTAAGCCAGCCTTTGAATGACATTGTTTCTCAGTGTGTTCCATAGTACTCCTGAAGGAGGGAGTGTTACTTATCCCAAACACTCATAGGATGAGATAGGTATGTAAGGAACATATACCCTCAACAGAATTGAGCCCAGTAGAATCATTATGAAAAGGATCTAAAGATGTAGAGTTGATTCATAACAAGAAACCATAGCTTCATAAGACTGCTGCTACATTAAAGGCATTGAAGACTCGCCCCAAACCACGTGCGGCCATCTGAAAAAGTTAACTTTCTGTTGCTTGCAAGTGACGTTTTGTTCGTGTCGCTACAAAATGCAGACAGTAATGAAACGTGATACCTTAATTGTTATCTTTAGCTGGACCTGAGATGTCCATCGCTGTATCGTTTGTGTACTGTGCTGTGGGTATTGACCGCAGCTGTATGTACTGACTGTACACTAGTGTTTAATTACCGACAGTAGCAAGCTGTGTGTGTATTTTCTTGGATCAATGGTGGTGTTGAACACTTCTGTTACACCTCATTTGAAACTAGGTCAAATTACCGGCATTAGACGTTTCTTTTTGTGCGAGTCTTCACACCCTTTAAACATCACAGTATCAAAATATGTGTCTACTTTCCTAGAAAGACCAAAAAAGCCACAAAGCAATCTTCAACCATCAGCTGTCTGCAACAACAGAGCTAAATTGCTTAATTTGGGACATTAATCTTCCACAGGATTTTGCGAGTAATTCCCAACATGGCTTGTTAACCTTTCAGCTTTCTAACTTGAGGATAAATATTTCTAGATGTGAAATAAGATTGAGTCGGACAAGTAAACAATGAATCGAACTCCAAACTTACTTGGCTTTCTTGAAATCTTTTAATAATGTCCCATGTTCAGGCATCTTCTTAATATCTTCCCAATCTTTATCTAAACAGAAAAGATACATCAATGTAACAAGGTCAATTGAAGTATTTAAGTCACATGTAAAAAAAAATACAGGAATCTTGTTGGAAAAGTTTCCATCTCATCTGTCCAAAATGATAGAAATTCAAGAATTTGTGTTCACCATGCTCATTAACCTGTCTGTGTTCTGTGCGTGTTTTTGTCCCTTCTGTTACTTGTCATTTAGCCTTTGAAGAAGATCCTGCTAGGATCGAAACGTCAGGCCAACTTACTTTACACATTCTCCTACACAGGCTCTCTAGTGGATAAGCAGCTAGCTAACAGTTTTATTTTATTTAGAAATTCAAGAAGAGTTTAAATTGTTTATGGTACAGCATCTTGACCAAATGTTGTAGGTTTATATGTGACACAATTTATCTTGCTTTGTAAACTTGCAGTAACAGGACAAATTGTTCATGGTAGTGTAGTTGTCCGAGAACACCAACTTAAAAACTTCTGTTTAGACAACCAAAATCAGCTTTGGAGGTTGTTCGGCTGACGACTTAGTTGTTTAGATTATTCAGAGTGCATTGTTACTAAGTAACTTGAAAAAGGTGAAATGATAAATTGGTTTCACCCACAAGGCTGGTATTCTACACCAAACCTCTATGTCTCTCTCTCCTACAGTATATGTATTGGTCATTGTTATTTTGATACAATTTTTTCAGACAACCAAATTTGCTGTTCGGGCAACCAAAATGTAAAACCTGGTTGTCAGAGGGTCAACCACAAAAAATTCTGCAAATTTGGCCTGCTGTAAGCTGCATATATGTATGTTAAGAAAGCAACCAAGAACACATAGACTGTTCAATTATGGAGTGCAATGGTTAATTAATTCATTAATAATAACTAATTAATAATCATAAATAATAATTAAATAATAAATTATGGAGTACACTGATACTATTTAATAAACTATTTAAACTACAATGTAAATGAACGACTCTTCCACTTACTGGGCAGTGTAACAATATGTTTATCTCCGACATTTTATAACATTACTGACAATAACGCTGTATTCTGTATAGATAATATTGGCAAACAGGGAAAACCACTTTGGCCCACATTTTTGTTTCACTCTGTTTCGTACCTTGTGGGAAGCCCATAACCATGAATATCCGGTCCAGCTGGTCTCTGTGGTAAGGTGTGTTAGTCTTGATGTCCTCTTGGCGACAATGGAAGATCGGTTCTGAGGTTAACAGCTCGGCAAATATACAACCTATAGCCCAGATATCTACGTACAAGATAAGAAAATGAGAATTGCTTTTAGCCACTGGATTCATTTAATATAAGAAATACATGTAATGAATCTAGTGATTAAATAGGTCAATGTTCCCCATCCTCCCCCTCCCCTCTGACTAAATAGATGGTAGGTAAAATCAATTGTCTCTGCATTCAATCTAATACCAACATACATCATTCCACATTAGAAGTAACTTTATCTCAATCAAAAGTGTAGAGACCAGAGTTTGTGGCATGTTAGCTTATAGTTATAGCATGACTTCTTACCAATTGCCTTCGTGTAATGCCTAGCACCCAGTAATAGTTCAGGAGCTCTGTACCAGAATGTGACAACCACAGGATCCAAGTTGGCAAGAGGGGTCAAAGGTGAGTTAAAAAGCCTTGCAAAGCCCATGTCAGCTGGGATGTGGAAACAATCAGAATGTAATTTTAATTAAAAGTAACATTTTACAAATCATTCATAAGTCATCTGCATTTGAAAATGAAGAAGAAAGCTTTTCCATTGTTCATTTAATTGTTCTAAAAAAAGTTTAGAAGATGTTAATAAATTCAGTTATTCATTTACCACAGAATAATTTATTCTAGCTTACTGAGTTGATCCAACTTTAGCCACACAAGCAAGGTTTGTTCTCAACATGATTTTTTAAGTGATCAGGCTCTAAACCATTATGGTTTTTTTACTCAAAGGCCAGTAACTGTTAAAACTGTTAATTTCAACTGAGGTTTGACAAACAAGTCCCTGCATCAGTTTTGCCATTTGTGTTATGAACGCTGCAGTAATTTCCAAACAATTTCAATACATTTGGGAAATTTGGTTTTTATTATACTGAAATTGCAAACATGACTTGGTGAAACAATAAAATGTAACAAAAGAGAAAGAAACACAATGGAAAACATTGTTTCGATATCCAACATTATGGCAATTAATTAACATCAGGTGAATAACTAAACCAATCAGATTGAATACCTAGCTGCTTACTGCCAATCATTCAAGCTGCATAAATTATTGAGTTTGGTTCTCATTCTGACAGAGCAAAGTAATGTTCACTCATAGCTGCATAGCCCCCTAAATAAAACTTAGAGATCTATGATGCTAAAACCATTTGAGTTTTGACTGCTCCTAACATTTTTATTCTTAGCAGTTTCAATGGAAAAAGAGGTAAGAAGAAGTAACGGCTAGGACAGCATTTGAACCAGTGACCACTGAGCTACCCAGCCATTGTTGGTGGCAATCCCTATATTGGAGTGTTAGCTCAGTGGTTAACGCTGGTGCCTTTCAATCATAAGGTCCTCGGTTCGAGTCACTCCAAGATTAATGTATGTCGTCCAGTTACAGAGTTGTTGACAATTAACAATTCATAATCATGGACGTTAAATATGAATCTAAGAGACTGCCTTCGGTCAGCTTGCGGCTTTGATAAGCCAATGATGGCTTCTTTGCACTTCCTGCTTGCAGGAGGATCTAAAATACATACATACATACATACATACATACATACATACATACATACATATAGCCGTTTCCTTGCTGGAGGCACCAGTCAGAACCCACAGCACACTGTGTAAGTATCGATCACACAACAGATTCATTCAATACTACCCAGCGAGCAGCGAGGAAGGGATGTCAAGAGAAATTGGCTCTTTGCATATAATTATATAAGTAAATGAAAAACGGAAAACTGAACAGGAAAGCTTAGACAAGTTTGAAGAGAGCAAAGTGATCCTGTTCTAAACATAAATTTCTTTTCCATTTCTCATTGTCTAAGATTTCTCGTTCACTTTTCCGTCGTTCGTTTTCTTAATTTATAACAGTTCCAATCAGAAAATACAGAACTGTTTGTGTTCCACAAATTTAAAAGGAATGTAATGCGGAGTGTTAGCTCAGTGGTTACCACCGGTGCTTTCAATCAAAAGGTCCCAAGTTTGAGTCACTCCAAGGTTAATGTATGTCGCCCAGTAACAGAGTTTTACAATTGACAATTCATAATCATGGACTTTAATTATGAATCTAAGAGACTGACTTAGGTCAGCTTGCGGCTTTGATAAGCCAATGAGGCTTCTTCCAGAGTTCCTGCTTGCAGGAGGATCTAAAATACATACATACATTCATGTTTTATTTTTGATTGGCTTTTTGGTTGGCTTATTTCATTTTTTTTGCAACTTTGATGGATTCAAGAAACATATCCAAGTGTTCTTAAAGTTTCCTTTATAGACAGTCTATTATGGTTCCAAGCGATTGCAGTCAATGCAATGCAAAGATACAGCATGTTTTAAATCCACTCTTACCAATCTTTACTCTGCCTCTGTCTGGTCCTTCCCCCATCACCAAAATATTAGCTGGTTTCTGTCAAAATGAAGAAGAAAGGAAATATGGTAAAATGACAGTACTGAAGTACTCAACAACAACTATTGTCTTTATAATTTTGTGGCACTCTCTTGCTCAGACTTCTTTTAAACTTGTATCGTCATTTAATTCTGCCGAATGGAAGTAGCTGCCTCAAATTCAATAACTTTCTTTGCCCTCTGATAAATTTTGTTTTCAATTTCCCTGTCAGTATTCTTTTCAAGACGTTGTTATACCAGGGAGGTGATAGAGATGAAGAAACCACAAAATTATTTGTTAAAACTTAAAACCTTTGAAGCTATGTGCATTGTGACCTGTAATCATGGTATTGTTTAGAGCCACTGATATGTCAATACCATTATCATAGAATAACGACAACTTAGGCACTCTCTAAGGGTCTGCTACGGTTAGATGCTACCTCAAGCTCATAAAGCCCCATGAAGCATGGCCCAACCGTCGTAACTTTTTCATAAATTATGAAGGTGGCGCCTGCAGTCAGGGCCGACACTGATGGACTTTTGATAGAATTTTCCTTGCAGAATTAATATCACTGCTTGCAGGGAAGATGTTCAAAAATACGTAGAACTAAGAGATTTATTCATAGTACTTGCTAATAAATGACTCAATAATTAAATAACACTGTGATATATTATTCTGTAGATTTTGACTTTTCAGTCATTTTTAATCTAGAAGGCCAGGGTAGTTAAATGCATTTTCCGCTAAGCACACCACTCCAATGTATTATTTATACCCTGTTATTGTCTAAGGATTTTTAGATTATGAATGACTCAGAATCACTTGGGAAGGGTAATCACATTTGGAGTAATTGAACGGGTCTATCAATCACAACACACTACAGCATGGAAAGGATTAACTAACTGTCCAAGTACATTTCGAGGGGAGGGGGGGGGGGAGGTCATCTGGTGAGAGCATTATTTCTCCATCTCTAACACCTCCCTGGTTATACAGGCTGTAACACCTCCCTGGTTATACAGGCTGTAACACCCCCCTGGTTATATAGGCTGTAATGTTTTTTAGTTTAACTCACCAGATCTCTGTGAAGTACCCAGTTAGCATGGAGGTAGTGTATACCATCCAGGATCTGATAAAGTAGTG
The DNA here is from genome assembly GCA_000934455.1 of Apostichopus parvimensis. Classification (NCBI taxonomy): domain Eukaryota; kingdom Metazoa; phylum Echinodermata; class Holothuroidea; order Aspidochirotida; family Stichopodidae; genus Apostichopus; species Apostichopus parvimensis. Next base: position 17,504 of record KN885795.1, on the reverse strand, counting down.
ACTTGACCATTGTGATTGGAACAGAGGTAGGACCCTTCTTGCTCGCCTTGTTATTTCTGTGGTACTTGATGATGTGCTAGAGCAATAATGAAAAGGAAAACAAAACATCTCGTCCATTGCATATATGTAACATTAAAATTGTTAGTCTATAAATATAAAATATCGTTTATTAGTGAAAGTCATAATGAAGTTATGGGATGAAAATATCACATTAAGAAGACATGAAAGTCACAGGAAGGACCTTAACCATAATTTTAATGCTAAATAACTTAAAGTACATTAAACTCTATTCAGAAGTTTTTCTCTCTGCATGAAAATGCTCTTCTTCTTTTTCATTTTATTTTATTTCTGTCACATTACTGAAAGTCCAGCAGAATTTCTGAGGGCAAAGTTATGTGTTTCCAACATTTCATATCAAAGTTTATTGAAGACATATTTCAAGTTAAATGCAGCAGTTTGTGCTCCATTAATACACTAAACTGGTACAGTAATATCTGTCAGGAAGCAAGCATTTTTGCACTCTTCTACTTAATGCATTGTCCTGTCGAATGCTATGCAGACACTCGCTTCAAAAAACACTTGGTTACTATGGAATAGTATTCTCCATTATTTCCCTTAAAGACCAAAACAAATGCACGAAGAAGAAATGTTGCAGCAAGGTTGAAAAACATTTTTGTGTCTTTTATGCATAGAAGATGCTTCAAGACACTACAAGTCCAAGCAATTAACCTCTGCTCTTGTAATTCACTGTCAATGCCTAACCTCTGTTTTTTTCTTTTTTTCTTCTTTCTAATTCTGAACAAAATTTGATGTTATCTTTGAAGAGATAAACAAAACAGTGGAAAAGTTAAACAGGAAGAGTGAGAGCTCAAGTTATTACATGAACTTATCCATACATCAAGGAGAGATGAGAGGTTAGACTTACCCATAGATCATGCTCAGCAAAGTCGAACAGAAGCCAGACTTTCCGATCACCGTGAGACAAAAATACCCTCCTTAGACAGATGACATTCCTGTGTTTCAATTCTCTGAGCAACTTTTTATAATGAAGGGAATAGAAAAAATTGATGTTAGTACACAGTTATGTATAAAAGAACCATCTAGTAGAGAGAAAATTTATAGCCTTCCAAACTGCTCCACAAAATTTGAGCACTCGTTATACCCTGTAATGTCATCTAATTTCCATTGTGACTAACCTCACTCCAACCAGATCCAGAGGGACTCAGCACATGCATACTGTATGTCTCCTAAATTGATCACATAAGCTTAAAATGCGGCTTACAGGTCTAATGGGGCTTCAAGTCCCTTACAAAAAGCAGACATAGAAACGTTAAAAGGTTGAAAACTTGAAATATTGTCAAATAGTTTGGCAAAAAATCAGTTTGTCATCATTATTCTGACCAAAGCTTAATAAGATTGCGATCCAGAATCAATACCCTTTCATCAGTGAATGAAATTACCATTACCACCCAATAAATGTGCTTGAGTTGTGGATGTGGTTGGGGGGGGGGGTTAGTAGGGGGAAGTTAGGTGAAAATGTCACATATTTCAGAATTTGGCACTTGAGATTACATAATCACAAAATTCCCTTCTTACTCTGAGTACATCATTTAACTTCTTCCAAACTAAATATTTTACAAATTTGTGATAAAACTTAATAGATGGTAGGCTGATTTGACTTAATTACTATCATTTAATGAATAATGACATGTAGAGAAAATGCTCCGATATCGATTTCAAATTACCGCTATTTCTCTGCAAGCTGACATTGATATGCCAGTGCCCTCTATTTGCTTCAAGGCATATTCTTGCTTTGGTGTTTTCTTGGTTGTTGCTTTGTAGACATGACCATAGGTACCTCTTCCAACTTTGCAGCCTTCAAAGTCAAACAAGTCTTCAACTTTTTGTCGAATGCTGTTAGTCTCGTTCTTAAATTCGTAGTCCATGTTTCAGCTAAAATCACCCAAGTTAGTTCATGCTCTGATGTCTCAGTCACTGATAAATGGTGTCTACTCCTCAGGAGATAATGACTTGTATGTCATTACACAACTAGTGATACACATCTAGTGGGATATGAAAACATAAACATCTTTTGTTTCAGTATTTATAGTAAGTTATTCAATAATAATGCACAGAACTCTGTAAATACATAGCCTATGCCTACTTGCATATTCATGTTCAGAATAATCTCTTCACCTTAATGTAGAAATACTGGACATAGGCCAAAGCATATATGCATTCTGCAAGGTGTCAATATTGACTGATGGAAACAGACTGAATTGCCAGACTGTCCAGCCTTAATTCCAGACGTCTGGCCACCATGGTGCAAGACTGAGGGGTAGTTTTTCACTCAGTGTGGATATTTTGTCGTTAACAATCTGATTTTCAAACCAACTGTCGCACAAAATATCGGGTTAGTACATTGCCGTTCATCCGGCTTCTCCACGAATGGCCAAGCTATTTTGTCGCAGAACTGGTTCCAGTACATGGTGTAGTTATTAAGAACTGTCGGACAAATTTCTATAATTCTTACATATAAAACACTTATAATTTGTCCAAAACATGCAAATCCATATTGACGTATTTTATACAAGGCGTAACTTTGCCAAAATAGATTCCATAATAAAGAACTAAGACTAAATTGTTAGAGAATACAGTTGTTAAATTCATTGCGTTGTGGCCTAACGTAGGACAGGTATAGGGAGTCTATATCAAATTAAATCAATTTAGATCTAAGGATCCATACCCCGACCGAAGAAATCAAAATCATGAAGTCTTTAATGAAGATGCTTTTTGCAAGTTCTCAATTTAAATGGATATAATTACGTGAGCACTGTATTATCAAGGATTGGCGATGACAGAATCTACGATCGTTGTTGACCTAGGCTATTGATCTTACCATAAGCCAAGTTTCTGTGCGGCTTACACATATTCGATGACATACATTAATTTGTCGATGTTATTGAGAGTAGTTGAATACTATGGCACGCCATTGATATACACGTATATGGTAGATCTACCAAACTTTCCTACGTTTACAGCTGATCGAGAAAGTAATGTTTGGTGGTGTGATGTAACTTTGCTGCAAAGTTTTTGCGTACTGTGTAATACAGCAAAGAATATACAGCAAATCGCAATTTTAATCCAAAAAGCCTTAACAAAAACTGCCAAAATTGCCACAGTGAAAACAAGAAAACATCATTTATGTATTTTGAGACACTTTTGAGACACCCATTTAGCGGAGTTATACGTACAGTAAACAGCGACGCATGCGCGAAGTTATAGGGACATTTTACCTTCCTTCCCTTTGCAAATATAATTCTGGCGGATTTAATCCGGTCAAACCATTGATGGAATCACATAGCTGAAAGATAGAACTAATTAAACCACTGAGCAAAATCAGCGAATTTCGTCGTCATCACTACCCATTAAAATCACCATTAAGCTATTACTATTGCGAATTTACACAGTAAACCATCATAATATTTATATAGGCCCTACTTGATTTACATATGGAAATAGAAATCGTGATTAAGAACTTTTTTAGCCACACTCCACACTGCCCATTGCCATTTTCATCGCCAATACTGTAACAAGTCATGCCACTGACTCGGACTCGTATCTTTTCTCTTTCCTTTTTTGATGATCAGACTCTTGTCGACAACCCAAACGACTAGACTTAACTCGAGACAACATCTCAAAATGACTTGACATGAGTCAAGTAGAAACGGAAATGACTTGACTTTATTCGGACTCGACCATGACGTACATAACTCAAGTCATCTAGCTTAGGACTCGAGTCAAAGCGAGACTCGCCGTCAATGGAGGGTAAGTATACCGATAAAACATATTTTGTAAGGAAAAAAATGAAGTATATGTGCTTTCCCAAGAAGTTTGAACAATCACATCCTCGGAAGATTAGTTTCCTATAAAATGACTGCACTGGCATAGTTCATTGTAGCTATAAAATACTACAACGAATGAGTAATCTTATTTCGATAATGCGCCCACATATATACCACGGCTGCTTTGCGCTGCATGGAGTACTACCGATACCATTTACTAGCTACTGAAATCATTGTTGTTTGAATGTGTTTTGCTGAAAACGAACACTCAATTCTAAACCTGTCTCGCCGAGATAAAGAGATGGTTCATTGAATTTTTCTTCCACCTTAATCTACGAAAATACGCGTTTTCCTTGGAATACATACTTCACCACTCGGTTAAAGTTTGGGAAAGTTGCGACCTTACCGCTTCTTTTGGTTCTAATTATCTCAATTTTATTATATTTCGTGTCGGACATTTCTTCATATTAAGACCAAGCGTTTTACTTGAGCCGAGATACAGTTTGAAATTGTAATTTGGTGAGTTATATAGTTTTATGACTTGTATTATATGCAGTATACCTCTTTTAGATCCATTACACCTCTTAACTACTGCATCTAAAGAAGTATGTATATTTAGACGTTTTTGTTAAATTGTAGACATACCGTCTCATTTTGTTTTTCCAGTCACGGCAAAGGGCGCAATAGCACACTATATTTACCATATAACCCAGCTCAGAAAAAAGAGAGTAAGAAAGAAGTTACGATTGATTTCCAGAATATACAATGATACTCAAAGTAGTAAACGAATCTAATTGGAATCATAATAGGCATTACACAACCCATGCTTGTTACAGTTGAGTAATAATGATTGTACCGGAAGGTCAATCTCCTAGTCGTGTGATAAGTCGAAACCACAAACCATATTAACAACTTTGAACTGCGTTGCGTGGTGTATATTACCAGCTAAATACCGCGCCAATCAGATAACCATTTATGTATTTGTATATTATATATATTCAAGGACTCTCTTGCAGCTCTACAATAATTAAAATTAACTACCAACCTCAACCTAAAACGGAATCAAAACGGCTCCGCTAGTCTCTAGTAGCAATCTTGTCCGCAAGAGCTGGTTCCATGGCACGCCAACTGTACTCATGCTGTTACTTGTGAAGATTTTGTTCACATGAGTTTGAGAGAAATTAAGGGGGTGGGGCGGGATACCACTAGTCTGAAAGTAGAGGGGAAATGCCCCCTGGGTAAAGTGTGGCTACCGGACTGCTGGGGAGGGGTTGAAATTCAAATGGAGCCATATTGCCACCTTAGACAAATTCTCAGTTTATGATAAACTAATACACATTGCAAAGTGGTTGAGGTAAAACATTTCCTTGAAATTTTCTATGGCATTTTCAGTCTACAAAAGCTGACGCTCAGTGAAAGCGCTTCAAAAATTTGCAGCATTTGTTAATTAAAAGTTACCTCACAGTAATGAAACAATCAAGATGCCATTATTATTGTGTATAAGTTGGTGACGCAGGTGCTTGCATGGAAAATAAGTCAAACACAAAACGATTTTGGAAAGAACTTCCCAAAATATATTTCTCACTTTCTGACTTTTTTCAATAGACGTATCAGATTGTTCAAGTGGATACATTGTGCAAAATAAAAGTCAACAAGAAAAAGAAATAGGCCTTGATAAACTCTCTAAAAAATATCAACCCCCCCCCCACCCCAAGAACAAAATGGTTATAGGCTTTTTAATAAGTCGCTTAAAATGATTGACAAAATGTTTGCATTTTTGTACAATGCGCACTCCTTTAGTGAAGAATATTAAATCGTCAAAGCATCACACAGTTGTATTAACAGTATCAATAGTTAAGATTGTGTGACTAGAGGACTCGGGGCAAGGAACATTTTTGATCGCTCAAGCATAAATTTTAACTCGCCGAACAGCACAAACTTATACATAACGCAAGGTATCGGACGAGCAATGACATAATTATTAGGCCTTGACATATTATTAGACAAAACAAATAGATAAAAGCATTATGTTGTACATTAGTTCCCTTCATCATAGTCCTACGGAAAGTAGATAGGATATTAGATTTATTAGACTAATTGAAGCCACGATGTGGGCCAATAGATTGGGGGGGGGGGGGGGGGCTTAGTTCATAACTAAGAAACCAGAAGAGGAATGTTATTTTTTAAATATGTTTTCGGTTTTTTCTCTCACGTAAGCAACTTTTCGTTCCCATATATAATGTACTATTTATATTGTTTTATGCCTTGCATTGAGTCTTACTTTAACATTTGATTGCCTGATTTGTGACCAAAAGAAGCAACTGTCATCAGCAAACGGTTGACACTTCCATATCGCTTCTGAAACAACCCCATCATTCTCACCGGAGACTCACATACGCCAAAGGAGTGTGGGGCATATCACGCAAAGATTCAAGCGATATTATCGTGGCAGGCGGTAGGAGACACTTCATTAAATGGGAGAGAGTTTGTTTAGTCCATCTCAATATCATGTTTCTTTACTCAAGACAGTGTTGTCTGAATGTAAACTGTATATATTTCTTGACTCGATCAACGGTAGGTTGTCTGTTATGTCATCATGATCGATGTTCTTTTACGTTAACCTTATACTTTACTGTGTAGTATCTGTTCCCTTTCGAGGGGAATGGTGATGCACACCCGACGATGATCACACAGTCACAGTCCCGTTGCAAGGGGACTGGGGTTGAGAGCGGATCAGTCGTTCGGTAGCTTGGTTTTCGTTCCCAGTTTCTTTCCCGGGCGACTTTTTCTTAAAAAGTACCTTACCCTACTAGTGCAGTGTTCGTGATTTGTTTCTGAAATACGACACAAAAAATAGTTGCCAATGTTTTCTTCATTTAAAAAAAAAACTACTATAGTAGTAGGTGGGTGGTGGCAGTATCGATGCTAAGCATTGGATTCTTTATTTGACGTTAGGTGTATTATCAAAATGAGAATACCCATCCACATTATCCCTAGCGCTGGTCTCGGGGATGTATCTTCCAGACCCCTGATACGCTCAGGCCTGGGATGTTGAGAATATAATGATCTGACCGTTCGCTTCTGCGTCCAGATGTACAAGTTACGGACATCCCTGTTTGTCGAGCAGCTTTATTCTTAGCTAGTTTAACGGACCCTCTCATCTAAATAAACATATCACTAAATGATCGACAACACTTAATTGTGGTAAACATCTCCCTATAGTTACCACACGTCTCACATTAATTTAAAGAGGAATGATACAGTTAATACTCGTTGGCATAAGTAATATAAATCCGTCACCGTTGTGATCATCGGGACTACAAATTTTATGGGTCAGTAACCTTTGTGATTACACTACAAATGTTTTGGGTCAGGAACTAACTTGGTCAAATATAACTCAAACCTCGATGGACAAAGCGCCCTCTAATTGTCCGTGTATTTGACAAATCTCGGCTAATCTACATTGCTTCTCATGCTTTGGATCTGTAACCAACCTATAAGCATTCATCTCGCCCTGCGGATCAAACGAGTCCATCAGATCCGACCAAAGACGTCGCCATCCTCTGGCTTTTCCTCTCTGATATAATTGTTTCATTGTCGCCACGAATTCCGTCCATAGGGTGAGTTGAAGAAGTGATTGGCCGCATCTCTAACATTGGTGTTTCCCCACCCCTGTGGTAATGAAGGCATTGAAGTATATTGCCGAAAACCAAAGACCAGTTATGCAGGATCCTGTTCATCAAAACGTAAAAATGTAACATTTTACGTTTAAAAAAAAACGCAAGTATCAAACATTAACTTTGAAGTGAAAGTTGACTTTGAGCACTGGCATATTCTCTTTTCATCTTTGCTTTTTCAGGAAAATGTTTTGGTTCCTCCCGAGACCAGATTTGGGCTGAGCATCCAAAAACTTGGATCCTGTGCATCCCTATATATTAATATTATATCAATTTACACGTAATACATGCCCTGTATGGTACATCTATACTAAAGTATGCCCACAAGCGAAATACCAGTATTTAAGTATTCTTCAGCATGACAAATAAAAAAGTCAGTGTTTTCACCTAAGTCGTTCAACTCTTGACTGGGACCTGACCTTTGTCATACTGTACACAAGGGACAGTCCAGAGAAAAATATGCCTCTGCACATTGCCATAGTATCCCAATATCTTGTTATCGCAAATCAGTATTAGAAATAACGTAATGAAATCAGCTTACAGTAAATTTGCAAATGTTAGTGATTCAGATATTTCCAAGCATAATCCATTTTATTCTGAATCATGTTGCAATCGTTGATAATACAAGACCTGCATTTATACTAAACCAGCAATATTATTATTATTTTTTTCTTTGTTCAATTTAGAAAAGACAGTCCAGCTGGGAGCAATGCTATTTTAGTGATAACATCAAACGTACCTGCAATGAAAAGAACGAAAAGCCTCCTACATATACTTTGAATCATTCAACCTTCCGGAGTTTTCCTGAATCTTCTGAAATAAGAAGGGACTTAAAATGGCTTGGTATGCTACACCGCTGGGTAAGGTAAACAATGGGCTGAGCATGTATGATCCACATACAACGCTGGCTTAAGCGCACCCTGTTGTTCCCTACCGATGTTACCCACAATGTGAACACTTACATCTATTGAAAAGGGTACTACGAGAGTTCGTACCACCGGAAATTCCTGAGCAATTCTTCAGATATATGGCTACCATCGTTAAGTAGCCAAAGAAAGTACCAATAACTAACTTGGCGCAAAATCTAGAGCTTGAAAAAGATGGTTTGGGATTCTTCATCATCTGTTGGATTAACTTCCTTTTATACTCTGGTGTATATTATTGGCAGAGTCTACATATTTTGGAATTCTCCAGAGGTCTCTGAAAACTCCGACACCAAAGAATCCACCTGTGCACCACCATACAAATGCTTGTCTGTCACATCCAAGACAGAAATGGTGCAAACCGAATACACCACCTATAGGCCACAGAAAATATAAAAACCACTTGTTCTTGGCCATAGTGATTTATTTTCATATAAATTGACTCCACGCTGGGTCATCGTTGATTCATGGATTCAATGTCAAATATTGGTTTTCAAACAGAAATTCTGTAGGTTCCAAATCGTCAATGTGCACTATTTTAATCACAGGTGCAGTAACTGTAACTGGGGAGTGGTAGGAACCTTAAAAAAGGGAAAGGAAATGGACCCTACAAATGCCGCATGTTTGTACCTTAGAAGTTGGCTTATTAACCCCTAGGATAGTTAGTGCTATCCTCGTACCAATGGGTCTAGGCTAGCCTAAGTTAGACCTGTACTCCACATACTGTCAGGACCTGTGTGGGGTTTAGGCTACCACTGGTTTATCTTTCGTCGAAGAAGGAGTTGTAGGGACAAATTATTCCCAGGCCGTTAACCAGATTTAAGTATTATGTCAAAATAATTATCCTCTTGCACTTTTTTCTTCTTAATGCCTTCTGTGAATATGTAACGATGTATCCGTCTTCGTGTAAGCAGGCTAGGAGTAATAATGGTGCTATCTAGACCGTAAGTTGGTGATACGGACACAAGGTAAATGAAGATTTAGTAAAGGTCTCGCACCACAATTAATTGTTCCATTGACTTACACACTAAACTCGTCACTTTCAAGACTTACCAAAGCAAAGCTAGAAGTTTTCAACTGGTATATCCTACCCACCACATGATAGCTGAGATATTGGCCTATCATGGCACTTGCAAACTTCCATATCACGACCGTTTAGATTTTGAGCTAGAAGAGGAGCAAGCTTAGCATACTGAACCCCCACCCTTCCATCTGCTCGCTCGGAGGAATATCAACATTTAACCAACGATTTTCTAAATGGTTTTTATCACCTTCGATCCTCCCTATTTCCACACCATCTGTACTTTAAATTAAGTTCTTTCATATAAAGGCAGAACAAACGATGACAGTAACTGATATCATGCTTAAAACATGCTTTACCTTAGGTACTTTTACCTCTTTTTCTGACAATGGTTAACCTTTCGAGCGGATGAACTCTACTCTAATTGTGGTGCGGTACCTAAAACGAAGGCCCTGGTTTTGACAGATTTTCGAAGGATGATGTGAGGGCGCACTCAAATTAATCGTAACAGGCAAAGTAACAGCAGAATGTCAGGGTCTTGAACAAGACTAGTTTGAGTCCCGCTTCTGACCAAGAAATTCTTTGCCGCTCTTTTCCATATTATTTATTATAATTTCTCAGTCAGTTTTCAGGCTTCTTTTATACAATACTTTATATACATAACAACTTTCTCTCGCAATTAAATTTTACAACTTGTATTTTGTTTACACACTGTGATTTAATGAAGGTGCGATCATGTAGTGCGTGTATTGTGCTGTGTTGGACATATAGGATAAGACTTCTAATAATAGACTATTCGGAAATTAAATTTGAATTTCATGGAAAAATAAACATATCCTGTACAATAAACTTGAAAAAAAAACTTGGACGTGTATAAGCATTCCTCTTCGCCTGTGCATGTAAACGTTTGAAACTTGACAACGTCGGGTAAAAAATTTCGAAAGGATGTGTAGGCGATGCTTGGAAATTTCCGTCAGGAATAACTAAATTGCCCTTATATTTTGATCTATTGTGTGGGTGTAGCAGTGTTGTTTACGTAATACTATAGATCAAACGGATACATTACAATGAGCCGGATCTTGCTAGACCATCATATAACTGTCGTAAAGAACCCCCCCCCCCAAAAAAAAAAAAAACAACGATTTAACTTAGTTATAGAACTAAGTAATATCATACATTCAACGAAGATAATTTACAGAAACATTCCAGTGGTATTAGAAACTGGTATTAGAAAGTAATCACGCAAAGAAAATTTCGATCTTATTCACTTGAAAACTGAATCAAGCAGACAAAGCCAACGGACACTATGATTCCTTGCTAAGTGGAATGTCAAAGTATTGTATGTCATTACTACTAAAAAATTATTAAAAGTATTGGACCCCAAAAATTGGGGTCCAAAGAATGTGTCTCTAAATGCAAAATATGGGTCCACCCGGCCAAAAAGCGAGCCGGGAATTTTGGGGCCCGGATGTTCCCAATGCATTTAGGCCTACATGTACCAGGTATTGGTCAACAACTGAATACCAAGTTTGGCTACAATCTGACCTAAGGTTGCCGAGTTATTGCAATGTAAAAGATTTTTACGTTTGACCCCATAACCTCATTATATGATTATATGATAAGATCAGGGCGAAAAACAATAGGGCTCACCTACCATAATACATCTACACAGCCAGTATGTCAAATATCCATCACTCCGTTGGTGAGTTGTCGCGGAGCAAAGCAAGTGCTACAGACGTACACGTAAACACACACCCACACACACCCGTAGCTGCAACCCCAGCAAAGACCAGAATCGGATGGAATCTGGAAGAGGAAGGAGGGGGAAGGGTGGATTGGTAAGTGCATATACTTTACGGCCTAAGTAGGGGAGCACTGTCCTCCGTGAGTTGAAAACGCAACATGGCCAAATAATATTGAACCCACAATCATCTCCCTTGCTGGGTGATGGCTTTAGTAACAGAACATAAAGCAGTATTTAAAATGAAGAATAAAACATTGATCTATTATACTATAATAGAAGGACTCGCACCATCATGTCTTAACACAGTCGCATGCTTGCTGAAATACTGACTTAGTTCTATAGACTAGCTCGTCAAAAACGATATATAAAAAAAAAGGTCGAAACAAATCCCATGAAACTATGTGCCAGCCCTACATGTATGCTGTATCTCAAGAAGGAAATGAACAACAGTTGACGCCGTGTGTAGTTTAGCTCGTATATTGTCAGCCACTTCCTGAAATCTGAATACGGTTCAAATAAAGCAATATATGCTTCCTTGAAAAGATATAATTATAATAAAATATATAAAAAACCAT
>KN885793.1:28884-43877 GCA_000934455.1 Apostichopus parvimensis | reverse complement strand
TTTAGCAAATAATCCACAAAGGTATGCATTTTCTGCTCCTGCATATGTGCATCAAGGGGTTTTTGAGCCTATACTCACTATCATTAATTTTCTGTTGTTTTGTCAATTTTCAGAGAAAGTTGATGTGCTAAGTCCTCAGCATTCACAGCTATATACTTTGAATGGGTGTGGTATCAATGGACTCAACTGGTTAGATGAGGTAACAACAAATGCCAAACAACTCTGACAGCAGAAAGAGATATCCTGATGCTTCCATGGGAGATCTACTGTAGTAACTATAGGAACCAGTGCTTGCCACCAATGGAGAATAAGGTAATTTGACGTTGTTGTTCTTTGCCGAGCAACAAAATTGAATGTTTTATCATGCAATATGCCCCCCTATCCACCTCTCTTCTCTTATAACTGTTTTTAATACATTGTAACAACCTATGCACAAACCTTTAAATGGACTGGATATGCTATTGAGGTGAACAGTGTATCTAGATAGCATTCCATTAAGCTTTCCTTTTGACTACTGTACATACTGTTACAGTGAGGCTGTGGTTTACAAATCCCGATGTTCCAGTTTTGGCAAAGAACACCTTCAATTCTCTTCTCTTATTCTTAGTAACTTAACAGTTGCACTTAGACGGTAGGGCGAGTCGATCTAGGAGCTTGTCCAGTAGTCCCCATCTTGGCACTACATGAAACCTCTTTTGAAAATAAGAAAAATATTTTTAAAGAATTAATTTATGTGTTCCCACCCTACGAAGTGGAGCTTTTTTGAGTATTTGGTAAGAATTTGACAAATATATTAATAGAATTCAACGATCGTAGCAACGAAATGAGCCAATTAAACCATATAACAGATTCTCCTTCCGCTGCGAAATATGTCATTTACGTGATTGGTGCATTTAGTAAACAAACCTTGATGCACGGTCCAACCGACGAATCAGAGATGCCATTTTAACAAGCTTCGGTACGCCGATTTTCCATATCACTAAGTACACGCCGAACGCTTTACCTACAGAGTCGTGTAAACGATTACGATGGCGGGCCGTGAAAGTTGCTCGAAAAATGCTTGTTTTGCTCACTGTTATGGTGTTTCTGGAATTTTAAAGCCTTTCACAGTGACAAAATGGAACACATTTCTGAAAAGTGTTACACTTTGGAAAGATCTAGTGGGTTATCAGGCCGATATATCAAGTGAATTTTTACGTGTTAATGGCAATGTTGATATTACCACACTACCTATCCCAGAACATGGTGGTATCCACGAGAAATGTTATCGGTATTTTACCGACTCCTCAAAGCGCAAGCGAGGTATAAACAACAAGAAGAATGAACTTGTGGTTGAATCATGCAATGAACCAGGTAAGACTTTAATTTCGGATGTAACAAATACGTATAAAGCACATTTTATGATGTTCAATTTGGATCATCATTATGATTTACACTCATACATGTATCATGGTAGGCTAGGCTCATATTAATTGACGCACTTAAGGATTTGATCAACGATGTCTATCAAGGAAAGATCCAAATCAATCACCTGTATGTGTTTTTCATATGTGAAGTTCCTCAGGAATGTAATGATTTCAAAATATTTAAGGTTCTGTGCTTATGCACCGTACAATTGAGCAGAATTTGACCACAAAATGTCTGCCGTGTCAAGTTCTTTCATACCCCTAAATTGACACATTCGTCGATAAGCTAACTGTAGTAGTGTAGGCCTTAGTATACATCCATTGACTTCGTATGCTGTTTTGCTATGCTCTCAGACAGGTCAGGTCCCAGAGAGGAGTGGTATCATATTGAGGTAATGTTGGTTATTTTTAGGGTGTCAGATTTCAAAATGCCTAAAAAATGTGCAAAACTGTGGGGAGTGTGTTAAAAGCCACAAGTTGGTCAGCAAATAGCTGAAATGGATTCAAGCTCATGAAAAATGTAATTCTGCTTTACTACAGAAAGTTTAGTTAGCTTGCTGTATCGTTGCTAGTAATACTTGGAGGTGCGTCAATTATGAGGGTGCGTCAATTATGAAGCCTTTACTATATACATGTACATGCATAATGAATTACATCTAGCTATCTTGATGTACAGTCAGTGCATGACTCGCCTATGCATGTGTAGTATTTATACTTGAATGTTAGACATGATAAATACATAATAGAAAAAAGGTGAATGGTATTATGAAAGTAGGTGTTCATTTGGCAAATAAGTTTTTATTTTGATCGTCTTTAATTTAAAAGCCATTGACAAATGACAATACAAGTTGACTATGATTTTCTGACAGCTGTTATGCCATTACACATGTTATATGCCCAATTCTTTTTAATATACTATCAATTCATGTGATGTGATGATCACCTAGATTTGTCAGTTAGTAGTAAAAACACAAGTGTCTTATGTTAGTGAAGCTATTTCAATTTGATATAGTCTTAGTTTTGTGACGGTTTTTGTCTAAAAAGCTGTCGCAAGGCGGAGCTATGCCCAATTCAATGTATATTTTTAGTCTTAGTCTTGTATTATTTGTAAGGGCTTTGTCTAAAAATATGTTGCACCCCAGAGCTACGCACAATTTTTAATGTACAGGTATATTTTTAACCTTAGTTTTGTGACGGTTTTTGTTTTAAAAAAAAACATGTCACAGTGGAGCTATGCCTATTTTTTAATGTACCGATATACCGGTATACTTCAAATCCTGGTTTTGTGATAGCTTTATTTTAAAAAGTCATTCCACTGCGGAGATATGCCCAAATTTATATTTTTGGTCTCATATTGTAGTTATGTGGCTTTTGTCTAAAAAGCTGCCACATTGCAGAGTTACGTCCAATTTTCAATACAATTTTTTGTTTCAAATTATATGGTAGTTTTGAAACATCCAAATGTCATGTATTCCCAACTGGAAAATACTATGAGCAACATAATTTAAATGTATTTACACAAATTATGCTTTTGTTTTTCCTTTCTATATTCTTGTCATTGCATGTACTAGTACTTGTTTACCAGTACCTACAACATTAGGGTAACAGTCTCCCTTACAGCGAAGTTGCATTTCCAACCCGACTTCAAGCGGGGCAGGTCGGGTTGGGCTTATCTCGAGCTTCAGCTCTCCTTATACCACTTATCTTAAACGTATCACACGGACCAACGAACATGCGGTTTGCTCGCGGCATTGGCTAGTGTAAAGTCAGCTATATGCAAATGATCAACAGATAAACAGATAAGCATGTACAGCTATAGCTACAGGCGTAACAACAGTACTCGCGACATAAGATCGTATGAAGTGTATTCCGTGTATTAGTTCCCTTTAGCTGCGTTTGGCTTTTCGTGATTTTTATCAACTGGTTCCTGATATTTCGGCGCCTGGTTTGCCTTTAATACATAACACCAGGCGACCGCGAATTTTCATAAACGATGCTTGGAAATTTCCCAAACGTAACTACATTCATTCCTGAGATTTTCATGTGCCTCGAATCCATAGCTGTCGCATTAGGCCTAACGCTATGTTGTAACATTGAGAACAGGCCTCTAAATACGGTCTATATTTTTGTTCAAATTAATGATGCACATATGTAAATGCAATTTTAATTATTAGAAACATCATTGGAGTTGTTTTTAGTTCTTATAATTTCTTTACATCAATCTGGAAACGTTAAACAGTATAATCCTACACTAGTTACGTTGTTATCATTTACTTAGTTTGATTGGCCTAAGGTTCCATTTTCTAATTGAGCTTGAATGGAGTTAAAAATAGGTAACGAACATGGATGTTTAACACTAAGTTCGTAATATTTTTTATTTGTTCATAAACGGAATTATATTAAACATAAGTACAAAATAACGTCGGAGTGTAAGAATTAGGTAATTAAAATTAACATTTTGGTAAAGATTGAAGATGGATGATTTGTTTGAGATACTTTTTGAGATGGATATTTTGGGTAACTATTCTTGGCGCTTTTCGGGCCATCAACATGTTAACAAGTTACATGAGCTTCATATACACATCTAGTAGGTTAGGCCATTCGCTATACATAAACACATGGTAACTTGGTACGGACAATCGTCATATTTTTGTCTTTTGGAAATTTGTAGAAAATCTTTTTTCTTTTTTTCCACGAAACTCCAGAGGTGGTTTAGTATACATACAAAAGGATACATAAGAACATTTGTTACATGAGAAGAGTTTGTGCATTAAGTACAATGTACCAATTTTGAGGGAAGATAGGCTATTTCATTACCAATGGAATTTTTTTAGCCTTAGTGACTTTCATTTTAGCCTTTTAATACAACATAAAATTGATACACATGCATTAGAAAACGTTCAGTTTATGTCATGTCAATTTCTTTTTATGCAGTTTTGTACTCACATGCCTTTTGGGTGATGGGCAGTTTCATACACATGAAAATATTACTTTGAATTACATACATAGATGATGCATCGATGCAGAAAATTAGAAACAGAAGAGATGTGAGCATGTGAAAACAGTTGATGGACCATTATTTATTAACAAAAACATATTAAATGAAGGCGTTTCCGCCGGAAACGCCTTCATTTACTACTCACTCAGCCTCACTTTTTACTCCGGCCCAAGGGTTGGGCGATATCGAAAATTATTATTATCGCGATAATTTTTTTCAAGATGATATTTTTTGAGGATTGAACAAGTGACGATAATTTCTTGTGAAAGAAATTTAAAATAAATGTGGAAAAAATGCGATTATCCTTTCTCCGTTTTAATGAAATGTTATTCTAGCATTCCATGGTTAAGAATGTTGAAAATAACTTCGTAACAAATCCGTCTTTTACAACATGTTTGCTACAGTAACTAACGCTCACGTATAACTGGACATGTGTACGCGCACAGAATCTTATAGAGACGTATTTAAACAAGTACAATCGCGTACAAACTCGTTGACAAACAAATTATAATTTAAATAATTTAAATTTTATAATTTTAATCGTAGTTTAAGACGTGATATTCACCTAGCAGCGAAGAGAACTCGGGTAACGTGTTTGCCGGCATAGAACTTAACTGGTTTTAATTAATGGGGTTTCAATTCATTGTTTCTATTCCCGACTTTTTTTTCAGTTGTAGAGGTTATGTTCCACGGAGAATATGTTTACTTTGAATAGTTGGCAACATTTTGAAGAAATAATAAAGCATTAGTTAGCGTTTCTTGTGTCAATTTTTTTATATGATTTACCGTTGGTTCCAAAAGAGTGAAAAGAAAAAAAAACATCCACCCAACAACCTTGAAGCAGGGCCGGTTAAAAACAAAACATGTTTCTCGTCCGCGCAAGGGGCCTCCTTTTTCCTGATTCCCGAGTCTGTATTCTGATTACAAGAAATCTAAATTATCCTTAAAAATTATTTTGTAAAGGTTGCCACATATTCCAAACTAGTATTAGCGCACGAAAAGAAGAACAATAGCCGCCCGTTTTTTCCCCCTTCAGATCTCAGTACGAGAAACATGTATTTTATTTGTATAATAGAACAACTTTCGTTAATGTGGTTAAGTTAATATTTTCCTACCCTATAGCTATATGTCGATTTTATAAAACCTTCATGAACACAGACTTTTTTTAAAATGGATTTTGAAGCTCAGTCAACAATTTAAGAAATGCTTACCGTTAAATACTTGCGTCAAATAATACATTTCGTATTTATTCCAATAAAGATCCACAAAGGATAAAAATGCTAAGTATACAGAGCTTACTAAAGAGAAATAGAAACTGCATGTACATGGTTATTTTAAGTATCCAAATATTATACAAAGAGATTGAGTTCACTGAAACACCCCTTTTCCCTATCACCTGAGGAAAACCGTCTTTTATAGTACTTTACATTTGATACAAAAGTTACTTCTATTGACAGCGTCCCACAATATGTATGTGTCGCAATAGGTTAAGTTTTAACCGAGCAGCACAGTGCCATTCATAATTTGCATATTACACCAAAATTTACTCTCGGCGTCCAGATGGCGGGAAAATGTAACATCATGTTCAATGTGTTGTGTCGTTCCCATGGTGCGATGAACTTGGGCAACTTCGGATGTCGATGACCTACTTATGTTCTGTGACCAATGTCAGTGGGAATTATGTGTGTAAAAACTCAGGTTTTTCCACGTGTTATATATATAGAAGTTTTACGTAAGCGGAGCGAATTTCGGGGCGGCTCGTTGATTGTGAGGAAGCACTTATCTAAGCATCAATATTTGTGAAAAGTATCGTAAGGTTTTTCAGATATTCTCTTTGAATGTCCCCTCTATATATCTCTCTTTCTCCGTCCACTCAAAGCTCGACATTTACGCTAATTCTGTTAGGGGAAAAATTATCGAAATATCGCGATAATTTTTGAACGATTTATCGTGACGGTTAAAAGCAAATATCGCCCAACCCGTTTCGTGATTTCAGAAATGGCTCCTGTTCTTGGAAAAATTACTCCCTGTCATTATTCATTTATTTATATTAATGTTCTTATTATTATTGTATATTATTATTTTTTCATTTCACTATTGGTTATTATACTTCAGGGCCTCGGGAGAAGTTAGCTTTACGCTAACCGAGTTAAATAAATAAGTGGAGATTTGATCACGGGTGCCAATTTGTATCTACGGATGCCCTTAAAATAACATTCAATGCCAACAGCCTCTCCTATTCTTATGAGGCGAATAGCACATAATATCAATAGGATGGTCGGTGGGAGGTACCTTAGATTATGAAATTGTGTTGCGGGCGCTGAGCGAGTGTATGGAGGGCCCGACTGCCCGACATTTTTTATTTATTTTTTTTTATTTATTCACATTTTTTATCCAGGGTTGCTTATTCAGCTAAGCTGGTTTCCAATAAGGCCCTGCTTTTTAAATTAAACGTTATACATAAAAAGTAAAACATAGCAATACAAAAGCAATTGAATTTACAGATACAAAACAATTAAAGCTGTAAAGTGGAGACAACTACAAAAAAGATAACAATGGAAATAAAAAAATTATCAAAAATTGCGCATGCAAATAATAACTGGAAAGTTTTGGAAACCAACACTATGCTAGTTATTTCAACATGCGCGTTGAAACTTTCGATACCCTAGAGCTGATATAATGTATTAGGCTAGCTGAACAAAGTCACGAAGCAATATGAAAAAAAAAGATTGTAAAAAACAGCAAATAAGATCCATAATGCAAAAGTTATCATTGTAATCACTCTTTGGTGAAAGGATTGGTGTGCCTACGACATGAAATTGAAACACAGTAGAAGACTTTCAGCATAAAGCGCTCTATAAATATTTGCTTATTACTATTATTATCTCAAATAGTTTTCCATCCAGTTCACATGCATCATGGACTCGCAATAACATAAAGAATATAATTTTGCCCTTCAGCTATGTATTTGCCAGGCATAAAGCTGACACATCAACCTTGTGCTTATAACTGCCTTTATATAAGCAGATTCAAGAAAACGGACTGAGAAAGATTGTATTTTAACAGAGTCGGTGTGCTTTCCCCCTGTCTCAGGCCTTTTAATATACTTCAATTTGAGATATAGTGTGTTTGAGTCTAAACGTTTTTCTGTTGTAAGATAAGGTTTTGAGTTCCAATAAAAGACTAACAACAATTTATAACATGATGACTCTTATTTTCTGTTTTGTACTTCTTTGTGGTTCAATCCTAGCTTTTCATTCCCTGCAGAAATGCATCAATGTAGCAACTTTTCTCTCATCCTAAATCTGTGTTATTATTTATATATTACATAGAAACATAGTTACAACTTCTTAAGATAGTTGAGGTCCTGACATGTACAAAGGTGAGTTTTAAATGCAAGTCTTCCGATCAACACAGTACATGTTAAGAAGTCAATACCATTTCAGCTATACACTCTATACTGTCTTGATTGCTCATTGAAGTGCATATAATCCCTTATGTCCTGTGAAACTTTGGTTTAATTAAATTAGTTCGCATAAGCGATCTTGTGGTCATTCTTATCTTGCTCATATTACAAAACCTGCTCAAACATGTGTGGTATAGCCAGATTAGCAGCCACTGTGCAACAATTCAAGTGGAAAATTTTGCCCCTTCAGTGTAAGGGGACTGTTACCCTAATGAATTGATTCACACATCCTTTTTATTTCATTCTTTCACAGAATTGGAACGATCCACTTCAGGCAGTGAACCTAAGGATACGTCATCTACAGCAGAAACAAGGTTGTTACGCTCTAGCTCCAGTGTGGTCAGCTTTCGCAAGACATTGTTTAATCCTGTCCTTCCTGAGGTGTGCATTATCTGTTGTGCCAACAAGTCATGGAGAGATCGCGAGGGACGAAAGAACCTTTGCTTCTATGTGAACTTCCAGATGGTGGCAAACTAGCAATAGCTGCTAATGACAAGAAAGATGTCCGGATATTGATGCAGATACGTGAAAGAGACTGTGTGGCCATCGAAGTGAGATACCACCGGAGCTGTTTCAAAGGTTACACAATTACTTAACCAGAAGCAATGCAGAGCCAAAGGAACAGATGTATGCCAAAGGATTTGATGCCTTTTGTAAATACAACATTGATCAGAAGATCATAGTGGAGAAGAATATATACCGCTTTACGAAATTGAAGAAGCAGTTTGTCAAAGCTGTGAAAGACGTGGAAGGCATCGATGCCAGTGCGTACAAGACGTACAATTTGAAGCAACGCCTACAACGCAGGTATCCCCAGCTGTGTTTTTTAAAGCCAAAGAAAAAATATGCTAGTGAAATGGTGTACATTGAGACACTATCAACTGAAGAAATTGTGCCAGGTGTCATGGGTTCTGAATCTGATACCACCACCACTGACACAGACACCACAGAGGATGAGAAAGAGGTGCCATCAAATCGACAGAGGCATGGCAGTGGCCACCAAACTCGACCAAATGAGATGTCATCACTCAGGGACAGGTATTCTACTGCATTGGACCTGAAGAAAGAAATTCTACAGGGAACAGCATCAACCAGCCTTCCATGGCTTCCAACATCAACAGATTTATCAATAGACACAGCACGCAGTATGGTACCAACAAAACTCTATAACTTTCTGACATGGGTTGTTGGCATTTCCGATGAACCAGATAATAAGGAGAAAGTGAAGACTAGAGATGCCAAGGATCGTCACATCCTTGCCATTGCTCAGGACATCATGTATTTGGCTACAAAAGGAAGAAAGATGATACCAAAGCATACAGCACTCTCAATGGCGATGCGTCATCTCAGTGGATCATCAAGACTTATTGGCCTGCTCAATGGATTTGGTCACTGTGTGTCCCATACCAGTGTATTGGAGCATGACACAGCACTGGGGGTGCAAGAAATTCAGAAAGGAACAAGTACCCTTCCGTCTTCTCTACAGAAATCATCATATACAACTCTGGTATGGGACGACTTCGGTGAACGAACCCTCTCCGGAAAACGACACATAATACAAATGGAATTGCTGTTCAGCATGTACCAAGAGATACACAGCCTCAAGGACCAACAACAACCCAAATAGTAAAAAAAATCACGAAAGCGTTAATTACCTGCACCTGATACTGAAGTGGTGAGATTCAGTGGCCAGAGAAAGTCATCCCCAGCAACATTTGAGGAGAACATCGAACTGGGCATGGATTTATACAATACCATCATGGTTCCTCACAAGAAAAATAATGGTGCCATCTACATCACCAAATGTTCACAGGAAAGACTTCTTCCTTCATGGACTGGGTTCAACCAGCTTCTGTCAACCAAAGTGCCACCAAAAGCGACAGTTGCATACTTACCAGTCGTAAATGCAAGCCCAACTGATTTGAACACTGTCAATACTGTTCTTCACCGAAGTCTAGACATAGCAGATCAACTGGAACACCCGTCCATCGTGATAGTGGTCGACCAGGCCATCTATGCAAAGGCCCAGATCATACGTTGGCAAACACCAAACTTCATGGAAAGGATAGTGATTCGACTTGGAGCTTTCCATACAACAATGACTGCATTGGCGTGTATTGGGAAGAGGTTCCAGGAGGCAGGGTTGCAGGATGTTCTCATCTAGTCTGGTGTTGTAGCTACAGGTTCTGTGTCAGGTGTGATGAATGGCCACAACTATAACAGGAGCATCCGCTGTCACAAACTAATGGCAGAAGCAATGCATTGTCTACGTTGGCATAATTTCATGAATTCACTGGAAGAGGATAAGCAGCATCAATACCGCCAAGTAGTTTCATCCTTGCAAGAGTCTTTCCCAGATGGATTTAGTGACACAGTACAAGGAGACCTCTACCACAGCATGATCATGGAGTATACCAACTTCATTGAGGAAAAGAAAAAGCAGGACACCACTTACGCCTTCTGGTGCTCATACTTGGACATGGTTGAAAATATCCTCATGTTCATTCAAGCTACAAGAGAGGGAAACTGGCCACTACATCTTGCTGCAGTGAGAGCTTTGCTCCCTTGGATGTTTGCATGTGACCGGACCAATTATTCCCGATACCTCCCAGTATATTGGCTTGAAATGATCCAGCTCCCTACCACCCATCCATTCATCTACAATGAGCTGATGAAGGGTCATTTTGGAGTACAGCGTCAAGACAAGTATGGCTTTGCTCAAGTAGCATGTGACATGGCAATTGAGCAGACTGTCAACAGAGATTCTAAAACAAGAGGGGGTGTCAAAGGTTTCTCAAACAATGAAGGAGCGGCAAACCGCTGGGTCAGAGGTCATCTTGAAAGAGCTCTCATCACAAGACAGTGTGAAGAAATGGCAGGAAAGGGTGAGAGGTCATCAAAAAGGGCTGACCTTACCAAAAGTAGGATGACGAGGGATGAGAAAGATGTCGGTAACATTATGAGCACAGTGAACAACATGACAAATCCCTTCGACACTGATCGGGAGGCAGATTCACATGAGCTTGTCCACATTTCATCAGGGGTCATTGCTCCAGCTGATGTATGCAATGATCTCATGAAAGCAGAAGAGAAGGTTGATGAAGCATTTTGCAAGTTTTGCAAGACCAGACTCCAAGGAGAAGTGGATCTCAACAAGACACTTCCCAAGATAAAACTCAAAACATTTGCTGATGCTAACAAACAGAAGTTGAATATGAAGGGGGAAAGAAGTAGCACTGAGGAGCGACCGGGAGTAACTAGCCCGACTCGTTATTATTGGCAGAGTGCGAAAGGTCAACCAGCAAATTATGCTCCAACACTCCCTTGGTCCATATCCACCAGCAATTTGCAAACATGATGGGTGCCTGGTCAAAAACAACAAAGCTTCTTTGCTGCACCAAGTGGAAAAAAGCACAGAAACATCACCAATAGTAGAGTCACCAAAGGAATCTGTATGGATCATTGATGGTATGGCCATGCTACAGAAATTGTCACCAAAGACCATGCCTGCAACAATGGGTGAGTTAGCTGTGAAAGTTCTGCGTGATGTGGTGCACCAAGCCAGAAGTACCAGTTCCAAAGTGGTGCACTTTGTGACAGACACGCACCCAACAGCAAGCATCAAGGGTGCTGAGAGAAAGCGGCGTGCAGCCAGTGGCTCCCAGAGAATCAAGATATCATCAAAGGAGCAACCAGTTCCAAAGCAGTGGAAGAAGTTTTTGGCAAACAGCTTCAACAAAGAGCAGTTTGCTAATTTTCTCTTTGAGACTTGGAGGTGCTGTGATGAAGCAACCTTGTGTGGAGTAGAAGTGTTCATCGCCCATTGTGAACAGTGCCACAGATTATATTCAGATGGTGGGAAAACGACAAATGAAGAGGTACCTGAATTGTACTCCTCACAAGAAGAGGCTGATACGAGAATGATGCTTCATGCAAAATACATCAGTGACAAGGGGAGAGGGCACATCATTATTAAGAGCCCAGACACAGACGTAGTCAGCATTGGTATTGGTGCATCTGCCCACCTCGGGGACTCTACTCTGTATTTCCACACTGGCAAAGAGGACAAGATTCGCACCATCAACCTGCAATTAATCCAGCGTCACTTAGAAGATGAAATGGCCAAAGCTGTACTAGGCTATCATGCATTTACTGGATGCGATTCTACCAGTGCATTTTATGGACGCGGGAAAACCAGAGGATTTACATTGATATTAAATTCAGCAAAGTATACAGAAGCATTTCAGACGTTGGGGAGTTCCAAAACTTTGACAGATGATCTGGTTTCTGTGCTAGAGGAGTTTGTTTGCAGGTTGTATGGTATGAGCGACATTAACCGTGTGGATGAGGCAAGGTATAGTCTGTTTTCAATGGCCACTAGGCAGGAAGACATCATGCCACCAAACTACGATGCCCTCAAGAAGCATATACAACGCTCCAACTACCAAGCTGCCATTTGGAGACGGTGCTTTGAGAAGCAGCCAGACATTCCATCACCAGTTGGACATGGTTGGAAGATGATCGATGGACAGCTTGGCATAGATTGGATGGACCTGCAACCTGCTCAACAGAGCATCCTTGAACTGAGTTCCTGCAGAAGTTTAAATGTACAGTCTCAGAAGCAGATGACCAGTGCTGTGCATCTGTATGTCTACGGTGCACAGAACTCTGTGAGTGCAAGAACTGCAACAACATGGCTCAACCAGAGGATGAATCTATAGAACCAGTCCCTGAAGATGATGAGGAAGCTGATTATGATGATGATGATGGAGACTACCATGACGATGAAGAGAACTTGGAAGATGAAGAAACATTTTAAATTTGGGTGAGTACAAATTTGCAAATTTAAAGAAAAAGTTACATGTACAAGCATGTTTCAGCTGCGTAGCTGGCCTCTATCATCAGGAGGGGGGTGGGGGGGGGGACAAAGGGGCAAAAAATAAATTGTATTTCAGGTCATGGTTAGTGCATGTGTCAACCGGCCCTCTGCCCCGGCATCTACCGGTATCTTAGCTTTAAAAAAATACAATTATTTTGGAAGGCATGGCAAGTAATTGGATCTGAAAAATTTTGGAAATTCATTGTTGTTTAAGTGCTTTCAAAATGTTAATGATTTCTTCCCTATTTTATCATGACAGGAATCGTGACGTCCACATCTCTGAAGAGCCGAAAGTACGAGACCAAGTCCTACATAAATCTGTCTGAAGATGCTACCTAACTTCCAGCGGATTAGCTTATTCAGCAGTTAAGAATAGAAAGTGAGAACTTTAAGACAAAAAGTTACATGTACAAGCATGTTTCAGCTGCATAGCTGGTCTCTGTCATCAGGAGGGGGGGGGGGGCTTATTCAGGACGACTTGCTTGACTTGACGCAGGTTATTGTTATGCATGCCAAGTGTGATTCTATATCTCAAGTTGCCATTTACACGTGTTGCATTTTGCATTAAGCAACAAGAGTTGCGTCAAATATCTGTCACCCCAAATAAATGTGGAAGTACATTATTCAACCTTTTAGGAATTACATAAATATGGTGGTGAATACCCTAATAAAACTTCTGGTGCACACTTACAACCATTGAATTGAAGTTGAGAATAATTTTTATTCTGTTAAGTGGTGTATTATGTGCATAAGTATTAATACAGCAACTGCACCCATGGCCGTAACAATTATGTAGTGTTTGTAAATGTTGGTGTATTAACAATATGAAATATCTACGGTAGTAAAAAGCTGTTACTCTAAGACAGTGACAAAGTAACTCTTTAGTCAAAGTAGGATTCATCTATGTATATTTATTTGATAATATATTCAACATGCATTGCATTTATTTACAATTCTATGTAACATTGCAACACTCTTTAATATAGGTGAGTTTGCACATTTGACAGAAGATTTTGGTTCATTTTGTAGCCCATGTGAAATGCATTTATAATAAAGTACATGTATAAGAAGTAGTAGATTTGGATTTGAGTAGTGCTACAGCTACATAGCTTTACAGAACTGTTGGAGATTTGTGTTGCTGTATAACTGAAATCCAAATATATTAATTGAGTGGGTTAGTATAAAGATGGCCTATCCCACATCTTGGAAAAGTATAGGTCATTTTCTTTGAATAACACAATTGTAATTTAATTCGTTTATATTCATTCACTCACTTATTAATTAAGCTCCCTTTATGGTTAATTGGATGATTTCAATCTCTTGGAATATATCTTGGCTAATTGGAAATATTCCTGTACATAATTGTACAAATTCAGTTAATATTTTACAAAACTTGTAATATTTTACAATAGGGACATTGCGCAGCGACAACAGGTAAAGAACAGAACGGTAAAGCATGGGTTAAGATCAGCGTGGTTAAGATCAGCGTGGACGATAGTCTATTTTATAAAACAATGGATTATCTTCCAAGCAGATCTTAACCTGTGCTTTACCTGTGCCGTTTACATGTTGTTGCTGTGCAATGTCCCTGATATTTTAAGTTTCTACACTGTAACAATAGGAAATGAGATAAACTTGTTCTTTTCCTAGAGGTGTCCATTTTGGATTGCTGAGTTTGATACTCTAGCAAGTGGTGTCTTCAGAGCAACACCTTTAAGCTTTGAAGGCCACACTCGCTAAAGTATTGTGAAATCAGCTCCTCAAAATGGATAGCAGTAGGTAAATTTCAGGTGGTTTTATTAATTTAGTTTACCAACTCACATAAGTAAAGCTTGAAGTTGTTTGACATTATTACTAGTAAAACAGGAAATTGTCAAACAGCGATGTAATCTTTTCTTACTTAAAAGGTTTGAAGCATATTTATGTACTGTGTGTGCTATATATAACCTATAAATTGAAAAGAAAGTCTGAAGTGTTTTTGTTTGTAGTCTTAGTTTATCCCAAAGCAAGTTAAAAAAGTTAAACAGGATTGCTTCAATATACTTAAGTCATGATTTATTTACATACTGACTTAGCAAACTTATTAATGTGTATTTCATTAATATTTTAATGCATCACTAACCCTTTTTGGCTTCAGAACATCAAATATTTTAATCCTAATAGGGTTCTGTTACGCAAAAGTGTTTGTGAATCTATTACCAAAGATCATCACTGTAGTATATATTCAGATAAATGAAGAAAAAT
>KN885792.1:64628-76513 GCA_000934455.1 Apostichopus parvimensis | reverse complement strand
AAATACTTGCGCCCTCCTGGGCGTAACTAGACCGACGCAGCCAGTGCGGCCGCCCGGGCCCGGTTATAAGTACCGAAAAGAAAGAAGAAAAACAAGGAAAAAAGAAGCATTCTCTCCTGGTATCATCAACATGGCAATTCAAAATAAATCCTGTCCTCAACAGGAAACAGGGGTAGATATCCCGCAATCTCCCACTATGGTGGAATTAATTCGCACAATGACTGGAAAATTAAGATGGAAAAACATTTTCTTACTCACACCAAAATGAATTACAGGTCATGATAAATATTAACAAGTTGAAAAACAAATTTCATGATCGTTGCATATGATCTGTGGCCTACATTGAATCATAACTGAAAACTTTACAGCAGGCGGGCCCTGTTTTGGACCCTCACATGACGAAAAAAGAAAAATTCCCTGTACAACTTTGGTTCACCATCATTCAAACGTTTATATGCACAATATTGCAGCAAATTTGTACAAACTCTGTACAGGAAGAGTACAGTAGCATTTCTGACGTTTTTCAGAAAATGCCCTCTCGTGACCTCAAATGACCGTCAAATTTATAAACTATGATCGCATATATGAAAACCGTTACTCACACAAACTACTCACGAAAGTTTCAGTCAAATCGAATGAAAAATGACGAAATGACAGGCATTCAAGCAAGGTGGCTAAACACTGAAACAGTGACAGAATTTTGGCAGAAACCCACGATCGCTATAGCTCAGTTGAAAGCTTTTCAGCCGACCTCAAGAGCAGAAGAAGTAAATATAACAGCTCAAGGTTACAAAGAAAGACTTTTCGAGCCTCTGTCTGCAGTGTTTACAATACAGGGTCAAATTGAATACCTAAGTATACAGTATGCTGAAAGATGCAAGCGGAGAATACATAATTAAGTTTGATATTTTGCAGGCCGTGTGAAAACACTGCCCATCAATATACTGTAGGTTGTGTTTTTATATTACTTTTAATTTGCTGTTGTTGTTGTTGAGAATTGACAGTTTAAACGCATGAGGCCCATCGGCAACTGGACTACGTATAGTGCGCAACACACATACCATTATAGTAACTGCAAAATCACACAAATTTCAATAGTTACACAATAATACAATGTCTTCTTCTTCTTCTCTTCTTTGTCCCTCCACTGTTTATCTCCTACCTCTCCTCTTCCCCTGTTGGTTTCTTTCTTTCTTCTCTCCATCCCTTGTCTACTGATCCCCTTACATCTATTTCTTTGTGTTCACCATGCTCTTTAACCTGTCTGTATTCTGTGCGTGTTTTTGTCCCTTCTGTTACTGTTATACTTGTCATTTATAGTCTTTGAAGAAGATCCTAATTGGATCGAAACGTCAGGCCAACTTATTTTTACACATAACTTACTTTTACGCACCAAGGAGCTGACGTCATCAATTTTGTAACCCTTAAAGGAGCGTTCAAGAGATCTTGAAAGCTGAATATCTTGTAAAGTTATAGAGTATGCCGTTTGTAATCGCTTAAAATGTATCCATGATAGAGACTTGCAATATTGCCTGCAGTGGTATATTACATATTATTATATGAAGAGGTTGACAAAAGATTGCTATGGCTTTTGGCTTTCTGGTCTGAAATAATCTGTTCACCTTTGACAGCTTTCAAGGAATCTGTTTCTGGTAGCTGAAGCCGAGTACTGAGCTAAATCGCTGAAAATAATGTGAATCTTATGAGACGACAAACACATCGTTACAGCATATTGTACCGCGAAGATATTATTTTTGCAAAGTTTGATATATTCTGTAAATGCATCTTGCAACATCAGATTGGTTTCAGCAGGGCTAAAATTATCTTTGCTTTTTGGTTCCTTGCTATAGAGCAAAGGAACCTATTCAGTCAAGTTGGAGTGTGTATGCTGTTGTGTGTGTGTGTTTGTCTGTGACACTTGCTTGGGTCCGCGATAACTCAACACGGGAGTGATGGATGTTTGCCATACTTGATATGTAGATGTATTACAATGAGAATGTGAGCCTTATCGTTTCTGGCGCTGACCTTATGAATATGTATGAGGTTATGGGATCAAATGTAAAATCTTTACATTGCAATAACTCCGCAACAATAGGTCGAATTGTAGCCAAACTTGGTATACACTTGTTTGTTAATAGCTGGTACATATAGGCCTAATTTATTTGGGACCATCTGGGTCCTCAAATATTCCGGGCCCATTTTTGGGCTGGGTTGGCGTAAGTTTTATTTCCACCAAAAACGCATTTTGGGACACATTCCTTCGGTCCGAATCTGTGGGGCCCAACATTTTGGGGACCATTTGGGCCCACATTTTGCTTCACATTGCAATAACTCCGCAACCGTAAGTCGGATTGTTGCCAAACTTGGCATACAGTTGTTGATTAATAACTTGCGCATGTATGCCGTCTGGGCCCCAACAAATCCAGGGCCTATTTATGGCCATCTGGGCCCAAAATGTCCACCTCAGATGCATTTTGGTACACATTCTTTGGGACCAAATTTGTGGGGCCTAATATGTTTGGGGCCAATTGGGCACAAAATTTTATTGGGCCCTATCTTAGGGTAGGGGCCAAAATTTTAAAATTGCAATAACTCCACAACCTTTAAATCAAATTGTATCCAATCTTGGAATACAGTTGATGGTTAATAACTGGTACAGGTGGGCATAAATATTATGATAGTGGCTTTATGACAAACAACACTCTAATATTCCACTAAGCAAGCAACCATAGTGTCCGTTGGGCTTGTTTTTGTCACTATGTCAATAATTTACCCGTTCAAGTATTTGACCAGAGTGCTTGACCGAGTAACTGTAACTAAGTTATTTCAGATGAAGGCATATCCTTACTCGTTAAACTCTATCTACATCGCGATGCCATAAAACGGTTATAAAATCGGTAATTAAGCCATCATATCTTACAAGAAATGCAAATTTACTCGACCTCACCGTCGATAAACAAGGGCAGTCTATGCAGGACTAAGGGCAAACGGAACCATCGCGGATATGCTACTACAGTCCCTAAAGTGTGTGAAAGCAATTCACATAGTAGCAACGCCATATGTCGACATGGGATCAAATATGCGGGTTTTTTTTCAATTTGGTTACCATGGATACATTGTCTCAAATTCGAATCCCATTACTGTACTTTGTTGAAGTACGGTGTTGAAGTTCATTGCGTAACAGGATTGCTGCAACTTTACTGCACCTGAAAATTAGAACAACAATTTGTAAGGGGGTGGGTGATGGTGGATGGGGAGGGGTGAGACAATCCTCCAATCATAAATAAGTGTATGATCATCATGCATCACTGCTCCCATCTCTTATCTGAGGGATAGCCTGCCAATTGTTGCTGTCCCAATTTGTTGTTTAATGATAACAGCGAACAGAAACAGAGCAAATTACTCTCACATCGTTTGAATCACCGAATGTCCTCAGACTGTTTGTAAACGAGCAAGATTTATACAACTTTGGAGCTTCAATCAGTATTTCGTATATATTCTACTTCGCTGTGTTCCACCGTCAAAATAATTAGAAATTAGCCAACAAGAGTAGAATAGACTCATATTACCAGTATAATCTTATACTATGAACCACACTGTAGGTCACGTAGTGCAATATACCATCAGATCTAGGTATTGTGACAATCGGAGATGAAATTCCACTCTACGTGACTTATCGCTGGTCATATACTGGGAGGAAAAGGGGGGGGGGAGGGGTAGATCTCTGTACTAGTTTAGAATATTCCCCGGATGGAATAACTTCTGAAGGGAGTGTCATAGACTGACAAACTGGCAACACGACGAAATTATCACTTGCCGTGCCCTAAACCGGTGTTGTGGCCGGCCGGGCCAGTAGTAAGGTGGGTTTTTCATCCAAGAGCAATCTACGGTTTTCCCATTTGAAATGACTTTTGACAAATTTGAGTTAAAATATTGAATTGGAAGCCACCCGACGTGAAAGTTGTAATCCATCAGTCCTTGCCGCTTCTGCCACATTTATGGTCTCTTAAGCGTCGTAAAAGCAACTGCTGATTATTATTATTTTTATTATTATTATTATTATATAGTCTTCGATTTTCATTTATATAGCTTACATTGTACTTTCCTCTTGATTTTCTCTCCACAGTAAGAGCGTCTAATGCCAACCCACCTACACTAATCACCATGGCATTTACAGGGAACGTGCAGTACCTGGCCAACTTCGAATTATGTGTTGCCGTTAAGGAAAACCCTTCACGAGAAATACCTATGACAGCCAAAGTGTGCGACATGAATGTGCCTCCGGTAAGACAAAACGAAAGAAAAAGAAGAAAAATATCGTAAAATATTAATAAGAGTTCATCTGAGGAGGCAGGAAGGGTTACGTGTGGGTTTGGGGGGAGGGGGAGGGGAACAGATGGAGCGTGTGGAGGAGTATTGTGTGGGTCAAGTAAAATCAACCTTGTATCCGTTCCGAATGAGTTGTGATTGGAAATGTGTGGGGCAGTTGTATCTTCCGGAAAAAGGTCTGATAAGCGGAGCCGGGGTGGGGTAGGGAGTGGGGGTGATACAGTCCTACCGGCTTTGTGCGAGCAATATTGGAGAGCATAATGTAGCCTATTATCGTTGCCATGACATACTTAGGGCAAAAGGAAGGCTTGAAAATGTGGCCCGGTGACATAATAGACATAACTCATTAACCCCGGCGACAGTGTACACGCTTATCAAAGTATATCCACGAATAAAGATGTCACAAACCGCGCGCCATAGTAAGATGATCGCGCGAAAACAGGGGCGTTACCTGTCATTGATAACTTCTCACGTACATTATACACGAGATTGTGTTTCTAGCACGAAACTTGTAATCGCGAACAATGTGCCTGTCAAGTGGTTTGTTTAACTTGGGTCACGTTATGAACTTGTAGGTGATGAAACTGCTGTAATGTCAACCCGGCGTATAATCTGAACACGTAATTCAGACACATGCGTGGTTGTACAAAATCACACACGCACGATAAGTATATTGACTGTGATATCAGACCACACTGTTTTTTACTAACTTGACTAAAAGTAATACAAAATACATAAAAAACACAAACATATAGGCATATGATTGATAATTAACCATTATGTGTGCTCCGATGCAATCAGTTCTTTTTATGTTGACATTATTTTTTTTCGTTATGGCAGATTGTTTGTTCACCAAGTCGTAGGTATATATTATAGGCCAATTAATATTATACAGATATCGTTAGTGGTTTATGTCCAGTGGGTGGGTGGTAAATGGAGAATGGTGGGCGCTTATGGTGGCTTAGAGTCTATGTCAATCCGCCCGAGGAGAAAAGATAAAGAAGGAAAGCCAAAACGACGATGATGATATCTGAAAATATTCCACACCAATCACCACCACATTAGCCCACTTTAAGAACGTTTCTTTCGTAGGGTGACATACGTACATTAATGTAGTTGTGGTATGATTTACCCCTATTGAATCATTTTCAATTTACTTATATTCAAATGCGTTTAACCAAATCCATAGTAACAAGTTTTGTATGAAAAGCGAACTTACATTTACCGCGTATATAGTTACTTGGGTTAAGATTCTTTATAGTATATCAACATAATACAGTGCTATCGCATTGACCAACCCTTGAAAACGCTGCCTCTATAATAATAATAATAATAATAATTGCCATATTTATTATCAGATACTTTGATCATTTACATTCTTGTTTATAGTATCCGTTTCAAATTGGCCTTTGTGTGCCAGAGTCGTGTTCCGACGTGGATCTCTACATATTCGTTAACGCAGGTATGACGTCATTGTTGTGTTTGCCTTATTTAATGTATGCAAATTGACATAACCTGTTCGTCAGATTTGTTTATCAATCTATTTATAGAGCTTACCTCCAATTGCGCAATGACCCCAAAATTACTAGGCCTAATTGTAGAAACTGGCACCTATTCAAATATGTACGTTTATACAGAAAGCGTGCCGAACACGTACGCTGCGCATCGGCGAGGTTGGGGGTGGGGCTGCATGGGAGATGGGAGGGGCTGCATGGGAGATGGGAGGGGCTGCATGGGCGAGGGGAGGGGCTGCATTGGAGAGGGGGAGTACTTAATAGTATACAATAGCGTATAGTTACGAAGTTAGGATAAATAGTCTGGGAAAACATGTCTTATATATCTTCTAATATAATATTTCACCTGAAATTTTACCATTTTCCCTCTTTTTTTTCATAGTTCTTGCGAAATATAATATTGAACGTGGAGTTTACTTCACCTGTGTAATCGACAGGCCATGGACCTGGGATTCCATATTCGTCATGTGAGTTTTAACCATGTAGTTACAGTCATTGTGGGCGCTGGTCAGTGAGCGTCAGTCGTAGGACTATATAGTCTTGTTCAGGAAAAAAGATTTTCTACGTTAACGACGGTCTGATTTGAGCCTCGGGTCAGGGGGAGTGGAGGGGGGTCAGTCGTACAGTGTGCGGCGGGCTTTTCATTACTTAAAACTGATGGGCAGTTCTAATCGTGCATCAACGTAGTACATGGCCGACTGCTAGTCGGGAAAAGAACCCCTACGTTACCTTACAGTTGCGAAATCTTGATCAGTCGTATAACAGACACCCGCACTGGCAGATTATCAATACGACTAACTACAATGGTCGAGTTAAGTCACGTGACGCCGTGATCACGTCGGACAGTGCGTGTTCGCGCTTTAAGAAGTGCAGTAAGTACACACAACTTCATTGGTGTGTGCATGCTGCTGCTGTTTGTATGGTAAAATGTGCGTGGTTCAAGTTATTTTAACATGATTAAATACAATGGTTCATTCACCTCATGTCATGCGACGAATCTTTATATGTAGGCCTATACTCCCTTCATTCACAAATCGACAAACAAAGCTTTGTGTGTTGATTACGATAGCGGTTTCGATGCTCTTCGATATACTCAACAATGATACATGATACAATGATACATAACAATGTAAGGTCGTTAACTTGTCAATCATTAGTCAACTTTCATTCATTTACTAAAAATCTGAAACAATGATTGCAAATGAAAATGTTACAATATTACAATTTGTTGTATATGTGGGTATGCTTTTTGAAATGAAACATGGGTGACCATTTTTTCCCCTTCTAGAATATTGCAGGACAATTCTGTTGACCTTATATATGCACTTTATCACTGCAATTTTCGTCATTTGTTCTGTATGAACATGCCCTTGACCAATGGAAACTTTAATGTAGATAAAGTTATTATTACTAAGTAAGATAAATCAATAAAATCATTTCACACATTTCAGGATCATTTTGTGTCTCTTTGGTGTTGCCGCCATAGTCGGTACGACCTATGACCTTGTCTTCCGGCGTCGTAAAACCACGGAGACAGCTGTTATTGTTAACGTATCGACTACACAAAAGGATACTAATGTTGATGAAGCAGAGAGAGAGGATGAGGCAGGAAGGTTGCCGCTCAAAGAGGGCGCCCCCCAATCTGGTAGCGAAGTCCCCACCCAAGGGGCTGTCCCTTCTGCAAATGAATACGATGGAAATGCTGAAAACATCGAAAGGGGTGAAGTTACTACAAATCAGGCGGTTTCGTCGGGAAATGGTAATTTCGAATTTTGTTATAAAAAAAAAGACATCCGGTTTTATGTTGTCAAGAAGGTCTTGGTTCCATATTACGTATATTCGTGTATTGAAGTTTCGTTCACATGTTATGACAGGTAGGCTATACATTGAAACCATTAAAGATATCACCTCACCATTAGACGGAACAGTCAGTTGATGTACATACATATACTGATGTTGTTGTATACATTTTTTAAACCACTTTGGTCACGTTATTGACTCAACATAACCAGCAACTCTATGCCACATGCTATTTATGAAATAATCATAATAAACTATGAAAAAAGAAATGATACCATCAGATATCTTACGAAATATTGCATATGTATTTATATATATATATCGGTATATGATCTGCGGTCACTAAACTTATAATAAAAAGAATGATGTGTTTTTTCGTCTTTCTTTTATCAGTAATCCTTCACAAGGTATTGATGTCTCTCTCGTTCGTCACAAACGGATCTCAAGTATTAAACGCCAAGAAACCTGCAGCGAACCTTGGTGCCCTCAACGGTCTCCGTTGTTTGAGCATGTGGTGGATAATATGGTACCACTGCCTTTACTTTCTCCTTGGCACGCGCTTGGGTAAGTTGATTTTTAGAGAAAG
Source organism: Apostichopus parvimensis (assembly GCA_000934455.1). Classification (NCBI taxonomy): domain Eukaryota; kingdom Metazoa; phylum Echinodermata; class Holothuroidea; order Aspidochirotida; family Stichopodidae; genus Apostichopus; species Apostichopus parvimensis. The sequence goes on along the minus strand of KN885792.1, from coordinate 68,284 downwards.
AGAGAGTTGCATGAAAGAAATAATGTTAGGTTATATGCACATTTTTTGGTTTCGATGATAATCTTAACCATTGTAGTCATGCAGGCGGATTATTATGCGTGTGTATGTGACACCTTGCTTGTAAACACAATTTTTCAAGAAGGGAATCTTAGAGCTCATATTTGGTGTGTAGAAGTACCACATTGAGTAGAAGAAGCCTATTGTTTTTGGTGGAGGTGAAAGGTCATTCGGGGTTACCAGGGTCAAATTGTAGAAATCTAAACATGTGATCTTAAGAAGGGAAGCTTGGACAATCTATATATCTTGCATTACCCTCTTTCCGTAGATAAAGAGTCAGAAGTCTCGACCAAATCTCCATTGACTTAAGTTTTTCGGTAACTTTTGGTGTTGCTATGTACGTCGCTGCATACATGCCTGTGCAAATAGGTATGTAATGAACGTTGTACTGTTGGTACATACGTCGTTGCTATTGGAATGGATATCATTGTGAATAATCGGTATTATATCTTTGCTTCCGTTGTTGAAGTTTTCCGTCGTATTTTGCAATTGTTGAGTTTCAGTGCCAAATAAAAACTTCAGGTTTGGATGTAGTAACGTTGGGGAATGCCCAGGCGCCGTTTACGAAAATTAACTGTCGCCTAGTTAGAATTTTTAGAGGCAAACCCAGACGCAAAATCCCGGAGACCAGGGGGTAAAAATCGCCCAGCGCCTGCTTTATTTACAGCTTGTAGGTGAACCACATAGAAGAAGCCTTTTGTCTTTGGTAGAGATCAATCTGTATGCCGAATACAAGAAAAGTTTCCATCTCGTTCATCAGCTGCCAATGTGCATAGTGTTTGTCATATCTCAATGCTTATTGCGGGACTAATTATACTGAAGTGCGTTGTTCATCCTGGTTATACGCTATAGCCTATAGTGTGTCACATTGATATAAGATTATTCATGTAGCATCATCGAAACCACACTGCAGTTTTGCTGTCTGGTTAAATTGTAAGTGTTATGAAAAAGTAAAGATGTTAAAAAAGAAATGTAATAATATAAAGCAAACAATTTCGTGTAAGTCATTCAGTACGAAATTTGAATTTGAAAAATTGCGGTTTGAAACAGCAATGTTATACAGATTTCGGCATAATTGTTTGTTCTAGCACATTTGATGGATATCATATTTTTACTTTCATTTTTTATTTGTGGACAGATAATACGAATTACGTATACACAGAAATCGGACCGAAGCCGTGGTTTGCATTCAATTGGGAGGCACCTTATGGAGTGGATACATTTCTTGTTCTGAGGTATACAGTTGATTATTTTAATCCGTGCGGGTAATGGACTGAACGGGAGGGGAGGGGGGTAAGAGGGGTGAGAGGGGGAGGGCGTGAAGGGACCGATGGGTGCGGTGATTAGTGGGTAGCCTGACGGCTGACGAAGGCTCCCGCCATATTTCAAACGTTTGTCCACACAGGCTGTTTCCTGTAATTGAAGCATTGTTTTTGGTCTTTGAGCTATAGCTTGCGTTAACTCGTAGGGCGGGTCATCTGTATTAGCTAACGGTATGCAGGGCAAGTTTACTATGGCCACCGCCAAGTTGTAGCCAATATGAAGCAAATGGTAGATGTTAAAGGGTGCATAACAACACATATACACCTGTATATCATCACCATATCTGCCGAACGTACACATAAATGTTCTGTTTCCAAATACAGACGCCAGAACAAAGTAATTGTTTTATGGGTGAGAGACCTGCATATATAATTATGTAAATTACAATGATACTTTACTAGTAGGTAATTTTTGTTCCTTTCTGTTACAATACTGCGTAAACTTTCGTAACCTCTTTCTCAACCACGACTGCGACTGGAAACGATACCGTCATTATGCTTATAAAATAGATAATGTTGAAATATTATACTGTATGTGAGCAGGCTTGAAAAGCGAGATGAATAGAACTTGGTGGGCGTCAGGTATGGCATACACTCCCAATACTGCTGGTAAATGTGGGAGCCTGTTGAAATATGGAATATAAAATAATATGTTACCATTTTCATAACGTACTGGAGGAAACATGAAGACTTGAAGAAAAATAAAAAGTGACATCATTTACTCAGTAACCCAACCCTAGACTGCCCAGTCTGCTAGTAACAGTTGCAAAGACCCCCCCCCCCCTACCCTATGCATATATGAAAGAGTTAAAATCATCATCGTATATTAGAAAATCATCAAATAAGTCTAATATCATTTCAGGTTATTATGTTACTATAGTTCCTCTATACGTGAATTTATAATCATGTTGACTTTACACTTCTTCCGTTTCCACCCATTTTTTTTTTTTTTTTGGCTGCTGTCTAAATTCAACACCCCTCACCAGTGGTCTACTTGTAACCTACCTGACCCTCAAGCAATTAGACAAGTCAGATGGTAAAATGAACTGGGTCATGTTCTATGTTCATCGATACATTCGACTCACTCCTGTCTATATGGTCTGTCTCGGTATATGGACTTCGATTGTCATCCAGATTGGAGAAGGGAGCAGAAAATATGAAACACTTGCTGGAGGTCGAGCTGTCTGCCAACAATATTGGTGGACTAATCTGTTATACATTAATAATTTGGTACCCTACCCTGGCAACGTGAGTCAGGTGAGTACTAAGTCTTGATGTTGGGAGGGGGGCTCGGGGAAGGGGGTCTTGGGGAGGGGGTCTTGGGGAAGGGGGATGAGGTTTGTCTCTTGGAAGAAATTCCAAGTCCTCACACGTCATTTCAAAATAATCATCACGTCCTCGGAAGAATTCTATTGTTAAGCGGTATTGTTAAGGTTAGTTTAACGAACAATGTGTTCTCAGTCTGAATGTTAGACACACCTGCGTATCTGTGTGTTCAATATACGGCTGAATAATGATAAAAGTGTGTTATATTACGTATGAACTTCATTCGTTTTTTATTGGTCACAAATATCACAGTAGAATCAGTCAACATTCCCAATTCCCAATTTCATACTGAAGAGAACAAACACGCAGAAACAGTAGAAAGAATTTGAAGTCTGACCAAACCGTTAGTCTTTTACAGATATAATTAATTTGACATAGAGTAATCTAACGATCGACCAACTTGAGTAATTGCGGTCGTATAGTTGTTAATATTATTATGATCATCTTGTTTTTTGTTTTTCTTTCATCCGACAGTGTATGGGTTGGACTTGGTATTTGGCCAACGATATGCAGTTCTTCATCTTTACACCAATTTTCATCATACTCTTCTACAAGTACGTTTTGTCTATCTCTGGCTATATATTTTTGTTATTGTAAATTCAAGTATTCATAGCATATTAAATATCTCAAGTTGTTTACGGTACATGCAGTTAAGGCAGGTTGTCATAACAATTGTACGTACAAAAGTTTTACAGACTAAACGCTTATAAACGTAAGACAGAACGATACGAAATGCCAAAAGTGTTTGTGTTTTTGTCCTCAAATAAGCTGTCAGGTGCCTCGGAAACAATAAAACACACCTACAATTCAGTCAGTCCCAGTTCAATAACCGTTTATATCACCTTCTAGTAACAGGGAGTGGTTGTGTAACTACTACACTATGAACAATAGGGTCTTACTAACTGGAGACGCGTGACTGCACACAATCTTAGACGGAGGTATATATATATA
>KN885792.1:44144-56947 GCA_000934455.1 Apostichopus parvimensis | reverse complement strand
GCAATAGTGAACATCTAGTTGGTCATTTTCAAGCCCGAGATGTGCCATTTCCGGTGATCTGGGGGGTGTCAAATCCAGAAATTTTCTTGTACGCTGCGCGCCAACCGATGGTGGCGCTCCGCTTAGATAGTCATTCGCGCCCCCCGGGTTAGAAAATCCTGGATACGCCCCTGAAAACCGTCCAAAACATTTAATCGGACGCATGCGCATACAGATGTATTGATCGACCATTCCTTTCATGACTGTACAAGTTAAGCTATATGCTGTTGTACGTATTCTTACCAGGGAGTTGTTCCATAGCAACTCCCTGTTTTGACTTAGTCACTAGGCCTAGTACCATAATTACGTAACAATGTCTGCCTCTCTCCCAAACAACGTTTCTACAGCTGAGCGAGCCGTAATTCGAAAGACTAAGCCCCACCTAAAAGACGAAAGACTAAGCCCCACACCTGTACTAAGTCCCACCTAAAAGGGTTTACTGTGTAGCCTGATATTTTTAAAATATTACATGCTACGGTCACTCGCGCATGCGTCCGACATATATTTTTGAACTGACCGTTGTGTTGACAAGCATGGGACACGCAGTGTTATTGTCTGAGGTTTTATCTCGCTCGTTTGTTTTGCAAATGGGCCGAAGGTTTTGCCAGAAAAGTACATCGTCATCGCTGTGTGATTTATCTTACTACACAAACAGAAGTGTACAGTTAGGGATCGGTTTGTTCGTGCCTACAATGTAATGCCATAATTAGGCTTGAAAGGTATGCTGTATTGGCCCCAAGTATGCTAGATATTCAAATATGGTCATCTTTGGTCAAAATTCTTAAACTGTTTGTACTACAACCTTCGAGGAAATTTTGCCTTGCTGGGACATTTAGTCATCTTGTGTGTTCCTTACAAATGTCGGTGAACAATTTGGAGAGTAAAGACCTCCAGGAAAGTCTTTTTTGAAAAGCTTCTAGCAATTATAGCGTGCTATAATTTGGGGCCTCTACTGACTACCTTTAACTTCCGAGTGACCATTATTCCGAGGAGAGCACCCGCTATGATGTATTGCTAAACTGTCAAGGCGTCACTCTTTGATACAAAATTTAAAGTAAATTCTTTATAAAGAAAACATATATTAATCACCGTCTGGAAAATTCTAAAACGAATTATCTCACCAAGGGTGGGGTAGGGTGAGGGAGTCGTTATTTGATTGAGTGATCGTGGGGTGGGGTGTGGTAAGATGAGGGAGTCGTTATGTTATTGAGTGATCGTGGGGTGGGGGTGGGGTAGGGTGAGGGAGTCGTTTTGTGAATGAGTGATCGTTGGGTAGGGGTGCGGTAGGATTTTGAGAAGAGAATGTGGCGTGGGTGGAGGGATGGGGCGTGTTGAGGCCTGATTGGTAAAAATCTTTATTCTTAAAATGCCATTTTCCCCCCTTCTTTCTAGGTCTGGAATTTGATTTGCTGGGTTTTTGCTTTGGGGGTGATGCTAACCATCGTTTTAGCAATGGAGGGATCTAGTTACACAAAACCACTGCCACAATGGTTTGTTGCAGTTTGGTTGGGAATGCGACGATTCCTCTTCGCCTCGGGTGTTGGATGGGTGGCTTTCGCCTGTGTGACTGGAAATGGAGGTATGTCTATGACGTATGAGTAGGGCACTATCACGTACTAAGTGCGTGATCAGATCAGGTGATATAGTTCCCTAGCCTCGCACAGTGAGTTTAGATGACGTCAATGTACAGTCGAAATACGATTGGCTAAGAGGAAATTTAGACTGTGGTAAATTCGTGAATAACATTTAGGCTTTTATGCAAGCATTGAGTATTGATAATGAAAGTACTACATGAGAGTATTAATTAGCATATATAAATGAGAATATAAATGAGAGTATTACTGAGTATGATAAATAAAAAAATATAGTATTTTTGAGATCAATGAGTAGTATGAATTAGTATTATAAATGAAAGCATTAAATGAGAATATGAATTATTATTACAATTAAAAGCATTAAATGAGGGTATTAATTGGTATTATACATGAAAGCATTATGTGAGAGTATTTAATGAGTATTTTAACTGAGAGCATGAACGAGAGTATTAAAATGAGTATTATAAATAGAAGCATGAAACGAGAGTATGAATGAGTATTATAAATGTAAGCATGGAATGAGAGTATTAATGAGAGCATTATTTCGGTACTTGTGGATTTAATGGTTGACACACACGGTACTGCAGCAGTCCTAAATGGGGGTTTTTAACTGACAGAGAAAGCAATCCATCCTGTAATGGTGTGTGTAAGGATAATTATAGAAAAAAAAGGTATATGGAATTTGACTTAGTCTCTTTAAAGAAACTCTATGGCATAGAGGTTCGTGATGATCCTGAAGTTGGTGTACATAATGTTAACAAGTAGCATACAACTAGACATTCTCATAGCGTGTTGAGGATTAAAAAACAAATGAAAACTAATTTCTCTAATTTTACAAAAATCTTATAATATTTATAATGTACCATAGTCATATTATTGAAAGCGTAATAAAACAGTCGATTATTGAAAGATTATTTTCAGAAGTCGGAAATGAAGTCAAAATGGTATATAAACATAGGCTATATGTATATTTTTGTTTGTATTTCAGGGCCGGTTAACACATTCTTATCATGGAATCTCTGGTTACCTTTGGCCCGTCTCAACTATTGTGCGTATCTCCTTCATCCTGTGGTTATTTTCCATTTCCTGTTGACCAAAAAGGCGTTGTTTCATTACACACCATATGAACATGTAAGCATTCGTTTCGCAGGGCTGTTTCGTTTTTCGTCGTTTAATTTTAACAACTCATTATAGGCATACGCCCTCTATTTGTACTTTCAAGGTAATCAATATTGGCTACAGTTTTTTGCCATATGCGCGCACATGGCCAACGTTATATTACTTCATCAGAACGTATCTCAAAATTACAACCCTTCAAAATAATAAACGCGTACAATAATATTTTCACTGGCGTTATGTCCGTCAAATGTATTCTCATTGAATTGAGAAAGTATGTCCAACTAGGGAATAATTGTCTTTGGGACGAAAAAGTTCTTAAGAAGGTGGGGCGGGGTAGGGATAGGGTAGGGGTGGGAGTAGGTTCAGTATCAGCGACTGCTGGCAGTAAAAGGGACCGTTTGTGACATTTAATAAAACTGAAACTTTGAAGTTTGGTTTTAGCAACATGATTATCCTATGTTGCTGTTTATATTTTTCATAATAATTTATTGGACAATACAATGTACATATTTTCGTCAGGACCTTTCTTGAAAATATTTCTAAAGGGCGCAACGATATATGCTTAACATACATGTCTAAGACCAGTGCACATCATTTATATTATCTCAGCATATATATATATTTATATCAATGGGGAGTTGTGATATATGATAAATATTAAACGTTCTTTTAGTTTTTACCCTTTTTTTGCCAGTAAACTGACTAAATTTAATAAGAAAGTGGGTGCATCCCAGTAACAGAATAACAGTTATGCTTGCACTGAATATCCCGTTTGCGTATTCCCTGTACTATGTCACCCTTCAGGGTTCGGGGACTTCGTTTTACCTTTCAACTTGTAAACAGTATTCATATGCTAATTAGCCAATAATGACATCATTTCATTCTGACCAACAGATTTTCTTCTTTTGGGGTGCCTTGGTTACTACCTATATGTTGTCCTTGTTCATTTCGTTGCTAGTTGAAGTTCCGACGATTGGTATTGAGAAAGCGTTGCTAGGGAGATTTTCGAAGAAGTAATTATCGGATCATGTTGCCATTTCCGTGACGTCATCAATCGACAAATCTGTTTTCTTCGTTATTGTTTTTTTCTTTATTATTATTATTTTTGGTAGAAAGGTGTAAAACCCCACAAATGAATTTAGTTTTTTTATATTGGTTTACACAATATTCTTTCTCGTATGTTAGCTGAAACTGTAGATCGTAGAGTAGTTAGTTCCAACTTACAGCAAGGCAGTATAAAAATATTATCAATTGTAACTTTCCGTGTAGTAGATATTTCATATGTTAATACCACGTTATGTCAGACCTATACAATCGCATCCGTCGGACTTCCGGAAAAATCTACACATTCAAAATATGGAAATTAATAGTATAAAAATGTCAACCGAAAGTCTCTTATTATGTCACGAAGTGCGTTTGTCAGTTTTCTTCCTTTTCATTTTTGATTCCCCGAAAGGGAAAACTATGGAGTCACTCTTACCGACCTTGTAAAATTTTGAGGGGAACCGCGGATTGCAAACGGTCGGCAATGGCTATAACTCGGAAACCCAAAGTTGGTAATTACTATTACGGTTAGATTCGTACAGGATGGCAGCATACAGAAACGTTGTACTCAAAAGCCGAAGCCAAAGTGATTTAATCATTTCAAACATCTCATTTCAAACAAGTCAATGCGTGATAACTTCTTCAATACCGCCCTCATTACTCTCGGGCAAACATTCCATACTGTAGGTTTAATTTTGATTTATGTTTTGGTGCATTTCCCATTTTGATTTTCAAGCACGTGTTGAATATACCCCCCACCCCGAACTAACGGTGGAGATGGGGTAGCTATCGCCCGACTCCACCCTCCCCTCCCTTCCACTTTGCGCACGCTAGTTTTAGACACACATTATTGGATAACCTACCGTTACATGTTGACGAGTCGGCTTGCTATTTTTAAGTAATTATGAAAATATCATACAGTCGACGGTAACGGAATATGCAACATGTATATGCTGTTCAACCTGCAGTTGAAAATTCTTCAACATTGTTTAAAAAGTTGGAAAAATATTTCACCACCTTGCAATCTAAGCAGCCTCAATTTTACCAACATTTCTTAAAGGGGGAGAGCGATGTTGCTTTTGACATGTGCATATACATGCAACTTGAAATCATCAGAAGGGATTCCGGAGTTGTAAATGCATAGTTTGATACCCCAGGTATCCAAGAAATGTACCAGCATTGGGCAGAGTTGTAGTGAGTGCGTAGCTGGTCCTCGTATTCTAGCATAATTACCTTTACTAGTACTCGACGCCGTGGATTGGTACTCGTGCGTACTCGAGGGAAATTTGGAAATGAAGTGCTATAGATAATAACGTTAGATTAAAAGAAACATATTCGCGCTTTAGACCTTGTACTCTTACTCGTAGTACCCAGGGCTATTGTACTACTCATAACGGATAATTCTACTGGTACTCGTTCGTAAAGTGTTGTACTCACCTAGTACTAAACATCCAGTATAGTAAACTCAGGGAGTTTGTAATGTTATTGCATAACTATGACAAGTTACTTTAAGTGATTTAAAGTAATAGTCATATCGATATATTTACGATGGTGCTCATATAATTGTTTATATATGTGTATACATATATATATATATATACGAATCGGGCCAGTGCAACCTCTGCATAGAAGAAAAGCTGACAATCTTACATATCAAGGACAGTATAACATATTGGTGTGTGTGTGGTTTTATCACTAAGTTGGGAGCAAGTATTTTCTGTTCTTCTGGCTTATTGTACCACTTTGTTATTATAAATCAATAGACATATTTGTGTTAAGGGCAGGGGGAGGGGGTGGCGGTGAAGATTTGGAATGGGGTTGGGGTGAGGGAAGTATGGACAAGTCTTTCTCATTTTGTATTAACGTGGACAGTAAGTTTGATTAAGTACTTAATATCGTTTTTACCATCACACCATTAACGTACTATCAGTGAAATATTATATACAGGCTACCTCAGTCTCTTCTTTCAAGCAAAATTACATCATTATTGTCATTTCATTTACTCATTTGTCTTGCAATGATTGTCTATAACTTTCTGAATCCATTTGACGGTTAGTTTGACCAACCTTTGTAGATATATCGTTGATGTTTGTTTATGTAGTTAAGCAGGCGCGTAGCCAGGAATTTGCCAAGGGGGGGGGGGGCGAAAATGTAGAAAAATTTTGAGAGCCGTAGATATGGCATTGCATACTATCTAAGCGTAGCGCCACCATGGGTTGGCGCGAAGCGTACAAGAAAATTTTGGCTGAAAATGCCTCCCAGATCGCTGGAAATGGCACTTCCCAGGCCTTGTAAGTTGCATCTTAGCATTTTCTCTTTTGAAATTACTAGCGATATCATAAACACATTAAAAAAAAAATTAAAATTTTTTTTTATTTATTTATTTTTTTAAATATGCTCAAGGGGGGGGGGGGGGGGGGGGCTGCCCCTTTCGCCCCCTTGGCTACGCGCCTGTAGTTAAGCCATGACTCGGCGTCCCATAGCTATGACAGTACTGACCAAGAAATTTCAATTTTTGATCATGATTCTCATCATCTGTTCATTATTTCATATCAGGTTGTCATATTTTAATCTAATTAGTTGTCATCATCATAACTTTATCGAATAAAGAAATATAATGTTCATAATTTTAATTTGGATCCTTCTCGTCTTCTCGACACATGTCTGTCCATGCCGTATCACATCTTAGCGCTTAAACTGGAATTATTTGGATTTTGAATCTAACGATTGTTTATATGAAACAAATCAATACAAATATGAACCTTTTGTTCCCGATCTAAATAATGATGAAGCAAATGTTCCTGTTATACTTCTCTTTCGAACCAAAACTTGGTCCTGGCAAAGAGGACATTTTCTTTCAGTTACGTGCACGGGATTTCAAAGGTGGGAGGGATGTGAGTGTGGGGCGGAGGGGGGGGGGACTTTCTAACATCCCATCTGACTGCCTTAGGTTGGGACTGAATCTGTATGGAAGGGCCAGAGGCGAAGGATTTTATAAAGGAGTCGCCCTGGGGTCGTTGAAGGGAGTCCCCCTCATGTAAAGAATTAAAAATTTCGGCATCAAACGGTGTATTCTAAGGATTTGAGATTATAAATTATGTCTAAGATTAGCTATCTCTAAAGGCAAGGAAAGATGATGGAAAGTGGGGGTGTGCTCACCCCCCCCCCCCCACCCACGCCCGTCTACTTGCGCACACCACTGCCTTGATTCCTTATACACCATATGAATATCTATGGATCCATCATAGGTCTTTACGGAAGTTCTTTTTGGCCAATGACTTTAAAGTACTAATAGAGGGCGTATGTCTATAAGCCCCCTATCAATACTTTAATGGTTATCAGTCTAGAGATGTCGCACCACAATTAATTGTTCCATTGACTTACACACTAACTTCGTCACTTTCCAAGACTGTTAGAGCATAGATTGAATTTTCAACTGACATTATGTCCTACCCACCATGATAGATGGGCTTGGACTATCTTTACACTTACAGATTTAACCAACATGGCTTCACATTTTGAGCTAGAAGAAGTGAAAGTTTAGCATAGTACTCCCAACCCATCTGCGGAAGTTTCTTTCCTGCCAGGACTTTCTATAATGCCTTAAATCATCTTCGAGCCTCTCGATTTTTAGAACATCAGTAATCAGGCATCTTTTTCAACCTCTTCAACTTCCAAGCATCAAAGAGAATGATTAAGACTGAAACCATGCCCAAAACAGTTACCCTGGTGGGTCCATTTAGGACTATTTCTTGATGGTTAACTAATCCGGCGGATGTACACTACTGTAATAGTGGTATCTTACATAAATCATACATAGAGGACACTATACAGCTCTTAACTTTAAACAAGTCCATTCTCGTCAACTCTATACTGTTGTTAAGTCACCTATTATCGATCAGTCAATAGAAGAAATAGGCCTTGACTTCATACCATTGCTGTTTTCTGCTGTCTTTATTAAGTACAAAAACATTGTGAGAAAGGTACAAAACATTTTTCATAACCATTCTTACTCCTTCCGAAAAGTACTTTGTAGCAAATATGAATGAAATCACAAGATAACACTGATTCCAATCATTACAATATGCAAGTTACCATAGTTACAATTAATATGCAAAATAGCAGCTGTTAAGGTTTCGTAGTACGGTTTGCAGCTTATAAAGTTACAGGTAAGTCCAGTGTTATAGCTCGCAAAGATTAACAACAAAAACAAGGAAAAAAAGTTGTATAGTACAGCTATGATGTCACAGAAATAGCAATATGGGGGAAAACAACACTTCAATACTGGTCAGCAAATGCCCATGAATGTTGGTGACCATTATCAATAGCAATCTGGTTGCCAGCCTCTAGGTGGCAAACTTCATACAATCTGCCAGAGTGTCTCCCCGAGGAACAGTTACAAAAACCAACAGGTAAACATCTCTTTCAATGTTATCAGGAACGATCTGGTTTATTGTTGCTTGGATGTCAGAGTACACAGATGGTAGTACACGTGGTTTACCAAAAAATGGGTCAATTGAGGCCAGTTACGACCATTTTTATAGGCCATCTCAGAAACAATGTACGAAAATTGTTTACTGGTGAGTAAAGAGAGGTTTACTTCGAAGTGATTAAATTCGTCAGGCTCTTAGTAAAACATCTGCAACGGAAAATTTTAGGTGCCGAGATCATCGCCAACACGGAGATTTGTTTGGGAGAATTTCTATAAGGAATTAGTGTGTAAGTCAATGGGGTGTTTATATGGAGTAGTACTGTATGCTATCTTATACACTCTGTAATACCCAACCTCTTGCAATGGGGATTTAAGCCTGGACGAAACAAATCAAACAAAGGATGTAAGCTAGGTAAACAAACTCATCCCCATAGTACTGCATAAAGGACAAAGCTTGCTCAAACTTGGCACCATGACAAAATTAATTACATTTTTGGCACTTTTTGCACTACGTGATTTCAATTTCCATAGCGACAGGTTTTATTTCATTTTGCCTTTACTCTCAATGCTGCAGAAAATGCTTGCGCCCTGCGTATGAGATTATAAAAAAAACAACTAGTATTTAGCCCAATACCAGTGGCAGCAGTAACAACTTCATTCTGATTTCTGAGAGAGGTCAGGCCTAGGTACCATCTCATATCTCTACAGGGGTAAGCCTCGATCTATGCTAAATGATTGTTCACTGTTTATGTTGATCAAGAGCAGCAGACCATATCAGGTGATTTCAGCAATGAGCTCACATGACATATATTCTGATGGAGAGTAAATCAGGGATGAGCCTAAGGTAAAAAAAATCACGGAACTTTGCAAAAATGTTGCGGTATAGGCTCCAGTTTGCGTATGGTACAGTGTGATAGGATAATAGTTATTGTCCCCGAGGTAGAAAAGAAATCACGGATGTTCCGCGAATTCGCGGAAAAAGCTCATATCTGGTGAATGCAAAACCATTATCTGTAAGTACTGCGAATGAGACATGCTCCCCACTTGGTATTCTCACCAGCATACATGTAATGGTATGGTTAAGTTTGTTGTAGGCACTTCCAAACGATTCCATTAAAAAACGAGTACAAGTCACAACGCGACTGTACAAATCAGTGTTTCTTAATCTGGGGTGCAATGTGCACACACCCATCAGAGGGGTAGGAGGGGGGGGGGTTAGGACTCCAGGGGATGTGAAACTATATGGAGTGTAAGAATAATTGCATTCATCCCCAGCATGATAGAGAGGTTGCTAAAGATAATTCAGTCTCTTTAGAAGAGAGTATTCATGGAAGGTTCCAAACACTGGTTTAAATCATATCACTTAGTTACTATAGGTAGCTTACAATCACAGTCAAACAACAATTTTCCCAAATTCTGAACATTTATTTCTGTCCGAAAGAATGAGTACATGGCAAGCTGAGCATTAAGATTGGACAGCCTTAGGTTTCAACCAAAATTTACTTGCCTTTACTATCCTACTTGTCAAATTGAAATATTGACTGACTTCAGTAATCAGTAAGTCTGCGACCTGTTTTTCTTTTCTTTTTACAAAACTGTTGCATATTTTTCATCTTCAAATATTATAATAAGAAATTGGAAGACATTGTAAATAAGGAATGGAAAAACTTCTCAAAATCTCTAGGCAAACATTAAGCTCTATCTGATTGGTAGATGGTTGCTACGGTAACTTAACAAGTGTTAATGAGTTTCTTGAGCTGTAAGAAGTTGTCTTGATTTGGTTGGAGCGATGACAATTTCTGGACAGCTCTGAAGATTTTCAAACGGTTAGCAGATTCTTCAAACTGATGGGCTTTCTCTCTGGCTAATTTAATGATCTGCAAAAAAACAAAACAAATTACTGTATATAGAGATACAAAAGTGTAAAATTAAAGAATATACCTCTAAAACAATACAGTATAATACTGCAACTTTACATACTGTATTTAGGCAACAAGGTACAGCCACAAAAGGTTCAAGCTGGGTGTAAGATTCCAAAGAGAGAATTAAATGGTTGATGACATCATCATTGTTGAAAGAAATGTTTCAAGCTGATAATTTTCACATTTAGTTTTAGCTTCCTTGCAGATATTTTAAAATGACTAGAGTTGATGGCTTGGCAAAATTAAACTGAAAAAGATTTGCAGCTATAGGTCAAAAAAAAATCATGTTTTCTGCGCTGAAGATATGAATTTTTCAAATTTGATGATAATTTTCTAAACTACAGAGAACGTTGACAGCTATTTATAAGCAAACATGCTAAAGATGTCACATTTCAATGACAAATCAACAGAATGACTTTTATAGGAAAGTAAAGCTTTTGAAGAACAGGTGCCATGATGACATCACAGAACCACCCACTGTGTGCCACTTCCTGGAATGAGTGATGACTTTAGCCAATCAGAGTAGGTTACATTCAATCAACCGTATATATCAGCCCGACATAATTATTAGATACTGAGATGGGGGGTTTTCCAGAAACAGTCTGGAATATTATATTACCCAACACTGCCAACAGATCACCCCGCTAAATATCGGGTCCATCTTACAGTGAACTGATTAGGCTTAGAGGAGCCTAACAGCAGACAGAGATACATGGTACCAAAAGTGATATGAACCTCTCGCTTTCGGTAGCCAATTTATATTATCTATAAACGTTTCACATCTCGGACTGTACGTTAACAAAACAGACAAAGAAGAAGACCAAGAAAAAACAGGGAAGGAAAACAAAGACCACAATAGAAGTGAAAATCTTGTGATCATTTAAGTTAGTCATTGTTGCCTCATTTTTATTATATGATTTTGGTATCGAAAAGTATCTTAAGCCATAACTAAAAAAGACAAGAAAATTACATTAAAGTGTTCCTTAAAGGAAAAGATTATTAAGTAAATTACCTCATCGGGTATTTCAGCCAGTCGTGCGGCATTGAACCCGTAGCTCTTAGGACAAGCTCCGCCGATGAATTTATACAGAAAGGTGATGGTTTCCTGGCTGGGATCTTCGTCATTTTCATTTTCTACCATGCAAGCCTGTATTAAAAATAGAGGGAATTTTGCAAACATTTGGTTATTTTTGCTTAATTTTATTTAAATTTAAAGAAAAAAGTGTTTATCATGTCCGCATGCTGAGCTGCCTACTGTAGTAGCAGTAGTGTACGTGCCTGGCTACTTCATTGCTGTTTTTAATTGATCCTGTTGCTATGGTGAACTGCTGCAACAACTGAGGTAATAAATTTATCTAGTTTTACAATAATTTTGGTACAAGGTGTACATAGCAATCCCAACATTATAGGCAAGTAACTGGTTTGGTTCCCTTGACAGCTATTATATCTGAAGTCACTACTGTGGTTGATGCATCCTATAGCAAGTAAACAATGCTACATAATTATATGCAAATAACTGCTAATAATAATTTAATTTCTCCTAAAAGCATAAGACCCAAAATGATGTTCAGTGTCACTGTCACCCTTGACACTGTCACTGTATTGGGTTATTACAGTAAGACCTACAGTACATTATTAAACTTGGAAACAACATGACCAGAGTTCATTAAAAAAACATGGATTTTAAAGTGAAAGTTTTATATTTAGTTTAGTGTAACTGCACAGTGTTATAATAACGTGATATACTTGTCAGACAAGACAGTCCATAAGGTGGTTGTTACAATTTGTTCTCACAAACTGCTAAACAAAGGCAAACACAGCTATTTCGAGGTTCAGTGTCTATTATAGCTTCATAACGTAGATAGAATGGTGGGTGCACTCAATCACAAATTCTTCCAGTGTCTTACATGGTGTAAACTTAAGGTACATAACACAGTAAACAAGCACACGTTACAGTGGTCAGTAACTTAGATAACATCTTAAAGTGTGTGAAGACTTGCGCAAAAAGAAACGTCTAATACCGGTTATCTGACCTAGTTTCGAATGAGGTGAAACAGAAGTGTTAAACACCACCATCGATCCCAGAAAATACACACACAGCTTGCTACCATCGGTAATTAGACACTAGTGTACAGTCAGTACATACAGCTAGGGTCAATACCCACAGCACAGTATACAAACGATACAGCGATGGACATCTCAGGTCCAGCTAAAGATAACAAGGTATCACGTTTCATTACTGTCTGCATTTTGTTGTGACAAACAAAACGTCACTCGCAAGCAACAGAAAGTTAACTTTTCAGATGGCCGCACACGGTTTAGGGCGAGTCTTCAATGCCTTTAAGCGATTAACAGCGGGTATCCATATGGGTAAAACTATTTGGTGGGTTCTCTTTGCTGATGTTTTGTATTAACATCGACTGGCTGAATGATGGTCTCTTTTGAGATGAGTTCTTTCTGTTTTCAAACTGAATTTTCATCACACTGTGTGATTGTGGGTGAATCTTACCATATGACCCAATCGAATATTAGTATCATGGGAGAACTCTTCAACCAGTGAATGATAGTGAGTTGAAAACAGTGTGCGACAACCGATGTTCTCCGAGACTTCCTTGACAACGGCACTGGCAATAGCAGTTCCATCATAGGTAG
>KN885792.1:20844-35339 GCA_000934455.1 Apostichopus parvimensis | reverse complement strand
TCCTTAGCAACATGAACAACTCCTTAGCAACATGAACAACTCCTTAGCAACATGAACAACTCCTTAGCAACATGAAACATGAGAAAAGTCACAGTCCTACATAAATCTGCCTGTAAGTTAACTACAATAAGAGAGCATTGATTTCTAGTGCTACAATAAATTTACAGGAGTCACTCTAAACTTGACGGTTCACATACTGTAGTTCACTTTTGATTATCAAAGGGTTAAACTCAGAGGCAACGGGTCACACTCGTAGATACACTCGTATTTCTGCAAACTGTATTCTTTGTTTTATGAACGCATTAGTGCAATTTGTATCACAGAGTTTTCAATATTGTAGTACTGTAGGCTACTATATGTATTTTTTCTACATAGTTCCGTTTATTTTTGATAGCGTTTAATAGTTCAGATTTGTATGTTTATTTTACAGTGAATGACATTAAAGTCACAAAGAAAAAAAGGCACTTTCTGTGTGTTCATGCGTAGTTTTGAGTTTCGAACGAGTTCGAAATGAACCTACGACTGCTGACAATCTATCACATAGTTCACGTTAACTGGTGGCAGTGCAGCAATGCATCAAGTAATAACAATTATTAGGAGTACTTCTGACTATCTGTTGTATAAAACAAATGAAAGATGTCAGATGATAAGACCTAAGACATATCTTTCTTGTCCTGTAAGGTTTATGCCCTTCACCAGCTGCCCCAACTTTCCCCTCCCAAACCTCTAAATATTAGACAGAAGAGCGGTAATTTTTCTCGACAAACATATAAAACTAGGCAAGTTAATACGTATGTTACAAGACATGGCAACTTTCATTGTCATTTCATTTAGAATATTGCGCATCACTTACTTAAATTTTGGAGCTCTCTTTTGAAATATTTTGAGAATGTCTCCTGCATCCTGGAAACCATCAAGTGTAGTCAGGAAATCAAGAATCTTTCGTTTTCTGTCAAGAGAATTAAAAGATGTAATTTTAATAATAATCAAAGCATGGTTGTCTGTCATAGATTGTTAAGCTTTAGCAACAGGGGGGTAGGAGCCAGGGGGGGTGGGCACATGCCCCCACTTTCTTCCAACATAGCTAATGTGCCCCTTTGATGAAGAACTGTCTTTTGGATATCTTAAGCCTTTGTTAATATATGAATACTTCATTTTAATTATTTATTTTTAGTCTGTACATGCTAAGGATTTAACCGAGGTTGCTAAAGACTTTTGTCCAAGGATTGAACACAGGAGGAATTTTTTGGGAAATTTCTAAATTATGGATGGACAGAAGTACAGATGTAGGTTGATAGAGTCACATGCACCATAATAGTATTGATAGCATACTAACACATCATATATATTTAAGTGATATGGCCGGTGTTTATTGTTTTATAGCATAACGAGTGGTGGTTGTGGAATGAGAAAGTGCCCCTCTGATGTTGTGCCACCCCCCCACTTTTTGGAAGCTTCCTACCCCCCTGTTGAGCAAAGAAAGTTTTATATCACCACATGGTGATTAGAGCAAACATCTGTGGTTGTACTGGTTATAAGTTGACTTGCAATATTCCCTTATTCAAGTGGGGGAACTAGCCTCTTCTCTGGTAAAGGTTAATGAAGTTTTTTGCATGTTTAAGCATGGTAGAGACAGATTGAAAGACAGATTAAATTTTACTGTATCCCTAGGGATAAATAAATTATCAGAATGATAAAATATAAATAGAGTACATGAACAAAAAATTAGTGTTAAAAAAAAAAAAACAAAAAAAAACCTTCCGAAAGGAATTAATGGCCAAAAGATGCACGTAAGATTGAAAAGAGAGGGTGATGGTAAAATAAACCATATATACATGAAAGAATGGCAGAGACCAAATCATTAAAACGATTGCTATATAACTTTGAATACACTCCATGATGAGAGAAGATCTGTGTCGGTTTGTTGCGGCAGACGGTTGTCACATCCGTCCACTACAAGGGAATATTATTCTGCTAAAATCCATATTTGGGGGGGGGGGCGTGTTTATTATCACTTAAAACAGAATTAAGATCCGACTGCTTTGTGGTAAATAAATGATCAGAATGATAAAATATGAATAGAGTACATAAAAAAAAAAAAAAGTGTTCAAGATGAAATAAGAACAGAAAATAAAAATGTACAAAAGGAAATGATGGCCAAAACATGCTCATAAGATTGAAAAGAAAGGGTGATAAAAATGAAAAAATGGGGGAGACCTAAAGATGAAAACCATAACTAATAACTTTAATACACTGCCGGATAAGAGAAAATCTGTGTCCATTTGTAGCGGTAGACAATTGTTTCATCTGTTTCACTTAGAACAGAATTAAGATCCTCTCCTTGGGATGTATAACATCATGTTTTCCACAATTGTGTCATATAACTCCACAAACAGACAAAGTGCATACAATGGCTTCAATTCTTTGCAGATATGCATTGCTGGCAAATTAAATTCTTAAGGTAAATTCATTACCTTAGACTAAAATAATCAGTCCCCGAAAAATAAATACCAAAAGCGATAGAACGACATTGCCAGGATGAATTAACTCACCCATAAGTAGCATCTTCAAAAAAAATTGCTCTGCCATCGGGATGATCCTCACTCTTCCGAAGTGATCCAAGGCTGTGTATCCTGGCAACAAAATTAGGAAATTCCAAGGTAGTAATTAGGTCGGGAATAAAAAAAATACTTTACTTAGAAGGGGATCCTCCTCCATGGATGGAGTCGATTGCTGTGACAGAATTGCTGGAAAATTTGGCATTTTTAGGACAAAACCCCATCCTCATAGTATTTTGTATGTCAAAGATAAATATTTATTTTCTAAATTGGTGATATTTAATGAATGCATCTGGCAACAACAGAATGACAGAAGTCATGGGGGCAATTGAGTTGATTTTTATCCTCTTTAAAACTAAATGATTTATCCAAAGAGCAAATAATAATATTTCTAAAAAATCAATTTTCAGTTTGATGAAATTCTCAATACAGATGACATCGAAAGCTACAGTCGAACTATTCCCATAAAAACAAAGGAATTTACACTCAGCTATCAGATACGGTTACACACAGAACCATCCGAGTGATTTTTATTAAGTAACCTTTGAAGTAGATGTTTATATAACCTACATCTACTCTTCCTTGGGAATGTTCCAATACATACGTAAGCAGAGAAGGGATAAAAGTCCACTGAGGAGCACTTGCTCGTTGCCTAGGGAGACGAGTCTGGTGATATTATTTGCACCACATCTGTTTCGTGTTCTGACGTCTTCAGAAGGTTAGTTAGAGCTATACAACCTCAACCATCATTGGTCATTTGTCTTAGTTACTATGACTACTGCAACTTAGGCTCCATGCGCATTACTTTAATACATTCTGCTACGTAAAAAGCGTGAGACAAACTTCTAGGATGGTTTTAATGGGGACTTACTTGCTGAGAAACCTCTCCAAGTCAGGCAGCTTCTTGAGAACTTCAACAGCTTCTGTGACTTGATCTTGGTGTTCCATCAAGTCCTCAACTGCATTGAGTCTGAAATCAAGCATCAATAGATGAAAACTATTATAGAAATACTTTATACATTTAACAGTTTGGAAAGATCAAAGACAGCAAATACAGATTGTACCAAAGTTGGTTCGAAAATAGTTCAACAGTGTCCTTTGAAACTAAAGCACATGAGCACATGAAGTCTTTGCTTAAAGGGATAACAAAGTAAGCAAATCAATAAAAAGATAAATTGGGTTTTTCTTGTTTAACTTTACTAATCCTAAATTTGAGTCCATTATGTAAGTATTATGTAAGTTAATGCTAAAATCTTGACCTTTGACACCTCATCATCCATTGAACCTTCTCTTTAATATCCTTTCAATACTTTAATACTGGTTTCAGACACGTGGTAAAATTGTCAAATACAAATCAAGAACACTACCAAAAATACTAAAACATCTAACTATTCCTTCAAAACGAACAGAACTTATTTGAGATTGTTTGCCACAAAATACATTTACCCTTAACAAAAACAAAAACAAAAACAAGAGTGTAATGTCATCACTTAAAAGACGTTTTGTATTTGGTATACTTCCCCATTAATATCAGTTCCTATAAAGAAAGGACTCAGATGAAATGGTCAAACTCTGATGTCAGATTTTCATTATTCCCTTTTCTCTTTTCCTGTTTACCCTGTAATAAAGGTATTTGCTGGTTACTCTGTAATCACATCCTGATAGAGAAATTTCATGAATGCTGACAGGCAAAAAGGTCTGGCCTGTTGGCATATAGCTAGCTGTTGTTTGTACCTATCATTAATTGAGTTGGGGTTACAGAGAGGTGCACAAAGCCACTGTCTAAATAGTCGTTTTCCAAACGGGGTTGAACACCGGTCAAGGCGCTCCAGAAGAGTTCCGTCCTGATCTCCCGTTAGGCTGTTTTGCAAAATTTCAAGATTTGAGAGAGATATTCCATCCAGAACCTGTGAATTTAAGTTTAAGCAAAATTACTCATGTAAGACTGGTTTGAATTAAGTATTAATGCTTTACAGTATGAATGAGGTTTTCACTATCAGGAAAAACTATCATCATCATAGTCTGTTATCCTGTTAGCTAGGCTACAATATCTCATAGAGATGATGTATTAGGATAGCTTATTTTCAAGCTACCTTATTTTCAAACTGTAACATGAGGAGACAATCAAATGAAATCTTACTGCAATTTCTGCTCCTGCAAAATCACAGCTTTACATTCTCATAGTACAGCAGAGCAAGTTTGAACCAAGAAAAGAGAACCTTGTCAGACTGTGAAATATCATTGCTTGATAGTCAGTCTGAAGTGGTCAAGAGACTGGTGTGCCAGTGTGTGTCTGTGCAATAGGGAATTGGGTGAGGGGAATTATTGCCCTACAAAGAAGAGAAAAAATATACAGAAACTGGCTAATTTTGACATGTTTTGTTTTGTCTACTTTTTAACAGGCAAGAGTAAGGGGGGGCAAATGTTAAAACTCTACTTACTAAATGTTGTCTGGTCTTGGAAAAAACAGCCTCGTCAGTTTCTATAGTAACATGTTTTCTATCTAGGGGGCGGTACTCTTCAAAGCTACACATAGATAGCAGTTCCTGTTCCAGTTTGCATTCCTTGAGATACCAGATGCAGGCACCAAGAGCTGACAGGGCCAGTTCATACTCACTCTTTGGTGTCAAACCAAGAGAATCACCTGTTGAGAAATTATAATCACAGATGGTATATCATCATTTATTAAGCAAATCTCTTGATGTTAGGGGCTAGAAGCACAAGTTGTTACAGTACCAAATTTAATAAAACATACAGAAGGCTGGTGAAAAACACAGTCTTCCTTACAATAAGTCATAGTTGTAGTACAAGTACAACAGCATGAGTTTGAGTACAACAGCATTAATACGAGTACAAAGCATGAGTATGAGTTTGAGTACAACAACATGAGTATGAGTACAACAGCATGAGTACGCATACAACAGCATCAGTACTCATACAACAGCATGAGTACGAGTACAACATGAGTAACACTGTTGTACAACAGCATGAATACAACAACATGAGTATGAGTACAACAACATGAGTATGCCTACAACAGCATGAGTAACAGTACAACAGCATGAGTATGAGTACAACAACATGAGTAACACTGTTGTACAACAGCATGAATACAACAACATGAGTATGAGTACAAGTATAATCTCCCTTGGTATGAGTAACAAGGGCAGAAGTACAAGTTTCTAAGCATGATTAAACATTGTTACTCTTTCACTAGTAACTATACTATACTTCTAAAATTCCCAGAGATTTCATGGCTGCAAGTTTTTCAATGAAAGTTACAAATTTGCTAGAACATGACACAAGTAAATATAAAAAGAAGTCTACAACGACTGAATAAAGATTCCAGTTATATCATACCTAATATGTGTTTTTACGGGGTCATGTTCAATGCAAAAAACAGTTAGAAAGCCTAAGCTGTCAACATACAACACATATTTACACACACACAAATCAATTCTTAGGCAAACATACTTTGTTTTTTAGAAACATACTTGTCATTTAGCATTTGAAGAAGATCCTGCTAGGATCGAAATGTCAGGCCAACTTACCTTTACACATTCTCCCACACAGGCTCTCTAGTGGATTAGCAGTTTGCTAACAGTTTTATTTTATTTTTATTTTTATTTCTTTAGAAACAGTCAATAAAGGTTACAAAACTCAAGGTTTCATGTTGGCAACAAAATACATGATTTATTTTTGGTACATTTCCTTGGAGAGCAATACCATGAAATAACAGGTTTTTTTCCCTTTTATTTTGCTGAAATCAAGAACACTGACCCTCTGAAACCATCTTTTTGATAACGTCTGGCCAATTTTGGATGTTGTCATCTGCATCTTTCTTATCTTTCACTGTATCTTCGAAACAGTTTTTATCCGACAACACCTTCAGGGTTTTTTGAGCGCTCCAGAATTCACTGCCAGGCACCAGTTGGTCTTTCAGCACAGAGAGAAGATTATTTTGAATGATCTGATGGGACTTCTGTGACAGTTTCCCTCTTTCTAGTAAAACCTTCAACATGACAAGAAAACAGATAGTGATGGTAAAATGGGCACAAAAAGCACTTGTTACGTAGAAAGATATAGTTAGGAAGAACCAACGAGTGGTGAATAATATCATAAATGAAAAAAAAATAAGGAAAAATATTTACCTGAGCTGGCGAATGATGTGAAATCAGTGTCCTAAATCTGGAGCTATGTCTGTCATCTCTGAACTGACCAATCTAGAGGAAATTAAAATAATAACATCTTGGAAGTAAAACAAAACTGTTATTATTATATTTCATATCACAGGATCATTCATGTTTCGTTGAGCCCATTATCATTTTTTTAAAGAAAACAAAATTAAATTTAAAACAGCTGATTGCCATTTGGATCAGAATTTCTTTCCATAGTGTAACAAGGAATATTATTTTAGGACTAATTTGTTGGCATGGAAAGTCAAAACATTTTTAAAATCTTGAGAAAACATGACTTCTGAATGGAAACGTCAACACTTTCAACTTTATACAAATTCATAATAGGGGTACCAAGCCAAGGTTTTCTGTTCGAAACAACCATTTAAACTAAAGTTAGCCCAACCACATGTTCATCCCCGGGTACCAAACCAAGGTTTCCTTCTTAAATCAAGCATTTAAACCTAAGTTAGCCCAAACACATGTTCATAACTGGTGCACCTAGCCCAGGTTTACTTTTGAAGACCAACATCAGACTAAATCCGTCAGCCCTATTACAAGTTCATAGCATGTAAACTTCACTTAGGCTTCCTTTTGGAAGCGGTACAAACAAAAAGTTAGCCTAGTAACAATAGTTGACAGTAGTTGTTGCTAGCCTAGCCTGGCCTTGTATCAGAGATGAAGAATTTGTGACGTGTTAGAAGTTTGATCACTAGAGGACTCCTGGCTCACCAACTCAGCAAACATTACCTGTGTGATGACATGAGCATTAAGATTATCCATGACAGATACATGAAACATCTGCTTACCAACTTAGCAAACATTACCTGTGTGATCACAGGAGTATTAAGACTATACATGATAGGTACATGGAACATCTGCTTCGTGCTACTTATCAGCTTGATTTTGCAACAGTCACTTAAAGATGATACATGAAGGTTAGACACAAAATTTACCAAGCTATGAGGTTGACTTCGGTCAGTAAAGGAAGGTGTGGGGATGGGAAAGGAGGATGGTAAAAAGGTAATTTTAACTCCATAACTCTTTGTGCTTTTATTACTGTGATGTTAATAGTAGTATGCTCCCTGGACCACAGTCAGGATTTAATTGTGTTCACCCTCGACCACGGTGCTTGTTGTGTTTACTCATTCTAGTTGGTAAAACCTACAGTTATAGGTCACGCCAATTACATGAACAGAAGAGACGATTTCATATGTCTTTTTGCAATCTTCTCTTAATACAGTAATTACATTATAACAAAACTCACATGGAATTTGCCAATGGAGGTATCGACAAAGCAGACACCGTAGGTACTCTCTTCACCCACTGTGTCCCCCTCACTTCTCTCCGCTACTGCAAGGAGATAGCTACTCTGGCTATCACAAGAATCTCCGTCAATAAAACTGTAAGTTCTTGTTCCTGTCGAGAGGAAAGTAGAAACAGGAAGAGGATTTGGTTTTTATTCAACAATATTTATTTCAAATTGGCTGTTTCCATTATTGCAAAATGTTGTTTCCCACATTACTTAAATGATTTAATTATTATACAGTATATTAACTACAGAATATCGACTGGAAAATGATAAACAATTTGAAAAAAAGAAAATAAATCTTTGGTAGAATGAGATTAGAGCCAGTGACCTCCAAAACAGAGAAAAATTTATTGGTCAAGTTGTGTATAGCAGTCTCTGCACTTTGTCTCTTATAAGATACAATGTTTCCTTGGCAACAAACAGCTATAAATCTTTGGATTTCTTCATCAATTGATCATTTTATATAGCATTTTGCGATGCAATACTGGCTATAATATTATTCCCTACACAAGTCCTGTGCTTCACCAACTAGTGTATCCAGCACTTTAAGGCACTGAAGATCCCCCAAACCGCATTCCGAGCTCTGAAAAAGTTAACTTTCCGTTGCTTGCAAGTGAAGTTTTCTTCGTGTCGCTACAAAATGCAGACAGTAATGAAACGTGATACCTTGTTATCTTTTATCTAGACCTGAGATGTCCATCGCTGCTATGTACACTGTGTTGTTGGTATTGACCATAGCTGTATGTACTGACTGTACACTAGTGTCTTATTACAGACGGTAGCAAGCTGTGTGTGTATTTTTTGGGATCGATGGGTGTCTATCAGTGCTGTTACACCTCATTCGAAACTAAGTCAGATTACCGGCATGAGACGTTTCTTTGTGCGCGAGTCTTCACACACTTTAAGTCATGCAGATCTGTAAGTGACCATCTCTTTGCTAGATCAAATTGCCAAAACTGATTTGATACACTGGCATCATAGTAATTCTAGGTATGTGTTACCTACATGTGTTTAAATTGGTGATGTCCAATGTGTTGATCTTGGTCAATATCTTATAATGTTTGGTTCCAAGATTCAACACAAAACAAGTGCATTTAATTAAGTGGACTTTTGTATGTCACCAACAACAAAACAGTAAGTACTGCTCACCTGGTAGAGCATGGTACTTGTATGGTCCACTAACATCGTAGACGTAACATTTTCTACCTTTTCTACCTGACATTTAGTCAGTGATGACAATTTTGAAAATAGCTTAATTAACCATGAAATTACCAGAGAAAATTAACATTGTGATGTGAAATGAGTTCATTGATACCTTTGCTTGATACTCTGCAAACTTCTCTCTTCACAACTTTGTCAAACTTGGTTGTCATTCTTCCCACTGGATACAAGAAAAGATGAGAACAGATGCTCTTAAGATTACAAGAAAGAAAGGGGGTGTGGGGGGGAGGGGGTGGGGAGGAGGAGAGCATGATGGGAGGGGAGGGCACATTCCAATAGACAAACTTGTAATCATCTACATGTTACTGTTATATGAGAAGCAGGCATGGAATATCTTGGTCAAATGTCAAAGCAATGTAATTAGTTTTCGGTTACTTAATAAAGAAAAATGAGGATACAGCAACATCAAACCTAAAATAGATTATCTTATGATCAACATGGTTAATGAGGCAAACATTGCCTTAAACACAAATGTAGGTTCCGGGTTTGATAGTAAGGTGGGTTTTTCATCCAAGAGCA
This sequence comes from Apostichopus parvimensis, assembly GCA_000934455.1. Lineage (NCBI taxonomy): Eukaryota > Metazoa > Echinodermata > Holothuroidea > Aspidochirotida > Stichopodidae > Apostichopus > Apostichopus parvimensis. The sequence continues at coordinate 25,554 of KN885792.1, read as the reverse complement.
ATCTATGGTTTTCCCATCTGAAATGACATTCTAAATTGAAAAAAAAAAAATTGAGTTTAAATGTTGAATCGGAAGCCACCCGACCTGTTAGTTGTAATCCATAAGCCCTTGCAGGTTTCTCCCACATTTGTTGTCGCTATAGAGTCGTAAATATAACTGCTGATTATTATTATTATTTCTACTCACAACCTCGGCATCTCTCTTGCATCATATCTGGAGTTTCAGTCTGCTCAATCCTTGCCACTTTGTAACCCTTCTTGATCAGAGTATCGCTGTATCTACCGAAGGCGATTTCGGGGAAGCCACAGTGAGCATTCTCTCCCTGCAGATAAACCATTCATATATCAAGCTGGTATTTTTCATGTTTACACTGTAACCAAGGTAACCATTTGTAACAGGTGGAATACAAACAATAGTCTAAAACACCATCTGTAGTACTGAAGTTGTTTATTGCGGATCTTGTCTTTGTTCCCCAACAAACTCCCCTCTTCAAACTCCTTAAATGAGAGGATCAATCTTCATGAACATGCATGGATGTTAACAGGTAATCGTTTACATTGAAAATCTACCCTGAGAAGAGCAGGATTGGAATGATCATAACAGATTAAGTTTTAGGATGTTACTGTATCACTAATAACACTAGATGTTTTGCTTTTCAACAGAGGTTGAAGTTCCCAAAACCCATAAAAACATTCAACTCACAGTAAAATAGAGGGCAGTATTCACAATTACGCCTTATGTGCCTGTTACACATTTAAACCGAGTGAATATGACATGTCCTATTTTAAAGGTGTTGTCTATTTTTCCATTTCTATTGTCGAGTGGATAATGTCAAGCAATTAAACTTAGTACTGGGAGGTTGTGTGGTTCAAGTCCAGAGCTGGTCCAAGCAAGGTAGGTTTATCACCCAGGCAAGAAAAAAAAGTTTTCCCACCTGAACTGGCCTCCAAACTATTAAAAGTTCAAAAACGAACTAAAACTCATGGATAACCACTGGACGTATGAATGTATTAGTTACAAGCCATTCATCTTCTAAGTTCTATCCACATGTGTCTCGCTTATCGTTATAAAATATAGTAACTACCTTCGAGGCCAATTATTAATAAATTAGGTCTCCAGTAAATTTATTAAAAATTGATTGATAAATCTACTTTATTTACTGACAGACCAATCACATGTGGTTATACAATGTAAAGGGATAGTTGATTATTCATTAAAAATGTAACATTAGGTTTCAAATTTGAATTTGCTTTCTTGGCAAAAAATCCCATACAAGAACATGTATGTGAATTTTTTGAAACGATAAAGTTTACTTCACTTGCTAACATAACAATATGTTCAATTGTTCTGTTTTTGAAATGTTGAATGTTGCACAGAGGTTAGCTTCAGTAAATGACCCTAGCCACAGGTGTGTGAAGGGGAGTCAACACGTTTCTTAATTTACTAATCAATGTTGCTTGTGGAACATTATGGCAAGGAAAAACACAAGATATTAATTCCTTGGGGAGTTTGTAGACAGGATCCACTTTTGATTGAGTATTTTTAGACCACCAAATTCTTGTTTGAACAACCAAAATTAGCTGTAGAGATTGTCCAGCAGAGGACCAGTTGTTTACATCAAATTCAATTGCATTGTAACCAACTACCTCCTCCCCCCTCCCCATAGGTAAAATGATAATTGCATCAGTCCCAAAGCTGGTGTTCTCCAATCTACACATCTCTCCTACAGTGTACATATTGGTGTTCTAAACACGAACCTACACATCTCTCCTACAGTGTACTTGCTGGTGTCCTATACAACAAGCCTAAGCATCTCTCCTACAGTGTACATATTTGGTGTCCTATTCACCAACCTACAAATCTCTCATACAATGTACAACCTTAAGTAATAGTCACTGTTAAATTTTGCTATACATTTTGGGACAATCAAATTTGTAACTAAATACCCAAAAGTAGATAACCAAAATGAAAGGACTTGTCTTCCGATGCACAACTAGAAAAAAATCCTTACAAATTTGCTTTGCATCCTCAAGCGTGGCAGTACAAAGATTCCCTCTGGCCCTCATGATTAATTTCGAGACACCAAACCTAAACCAATATGGTTATTATTCTATGAGAGTCAATCTTCAGCAGTGCAACCCGTACTTAATGAAATAAGCAAAACCATTGGAAGATTTGTTCTTACCTTCATGTAAATTAAGCCAAGCTCCTTCACTCCTACCTCAGCATCCATGTTGAAAAGTTCGTAGAATTTTCCCATCTACAAAAAAAGAAACATGAAAAGCATTTATCCTGCTCTTTACGACACTGATAAAGCCATCACTCTTAGACCGTTCTCCACTTCACCCAAGGTTCCCATATATAGACCTCTGCTGACCTCTGACAGTGTCTGAAGAAAACAGGGTTCATCAAACCATAATGAAGCACCCAGATAATGAAGTATCATCAGAGTTTCTGTTTTTAAGATATTTTGTTTACAAAGTTTGTAGAATTGGATCTCTGTTGACCACAAATGAACTTGAACTCCAACCCCCCCCCAAAAAAATTATGGATAAATGGAGTATCTACAATTACATTGGGTACACTTACCATCATGAATAAAGGTAATCAATGACATCATGAGCAAAGATGATCGTGATATCATGAATAAAGATGATCAATGACAACAGGAATAAAGATGATCAAGGACATCATGAATAAACATGATCAATGACATCATGAATGAAGGTAATCAATGACATCATGAGTAAAGATGGTCAATGATATCATGAATAAAGATGATCAAGGACATCATGAATAAAGATGATCAAGGACATCATGAATAAAGATGATCAAGGACATCATAAATAACGACGTTCATTTATTGATGAATAAAGATGATCAAGCTTAGACATCATGAAAAAAGATGATCAATGACATCATGAATAACGACGTTCATTTATTGATGAATAAAGATGATCAAGGACATCATGAATAAAGATGATCAATGACATTATGAATAAAGGTGATCAATGAAATTATGAATAAAGATGATCAGTGAAATCATGAATAAAGATGATCAATGACATAAGTACCTTGAAGAACAGCACAGAGTCAAAATGTTTAGCCTTTATATCCCACCACTGACGTATCGCCTGAAAGAGACAAAAATATTTCAGAGAATCTCGAATGATGATGGAGTAGACAATGCCAATTTGGTGCTCTTATTAGCTGGCTCAAAGTACAGTGACCATATTCATTCTAGGAAATCCATGGACATGGTTTTAATGTTGCCCCCCCCACACTCTCACACCCTGACATGAACAGTTAGGACACAAACACAGTTTTCATTGAGAGAAATTATTATTTGCTATGGGTATAACGTTTCATCCGCAGTTCAACACACCTTTCAAGTTATAGATATATTTTTCCATTAAGTAACTGCGGTACAGGCTCAGAGACATGAAAACTGTGGATACTACCAGCATGTTTAAAACTTCTTTCAATGAAATTCAGTCACTGCATTTTATTGGCCTTTTGTACCTATAAGTGGATGGCCGTTATAATCGTGACTAGATATACAAAGATGACCTTAGTAGATTAACAGGTAGCCTATAGAGTAGAAGGGCCATAGAATTTAAGGAGTAAGAAAACTTTATGATGTGTATCCCAAGGCAACATCTGTTGAAATTGTTAAATGTAAAAAGCTGTCAGAAGTTGGCACATTTAAACTTTCAGATTTCTTGAATGGTAACTAAAAAACTTGAGCCTTAAACAGAAGAGAATACTTTTCTCTGTTACTGGAGAGGATTTACTTGAGCACGTTCTTAAAGAACATATCATCGCTTGTGATTTTAGCAATGATAGTAAAAAGAATTCTGTAAGGAAAACAAAGATTGTAGATGCAAGAATTCTTTTTTAACTTGTAGTACAAGAGCAGGCTTATGCAGGATTTTGGACTGTGCCTTTGCTGAAGACTTGGACCTTCTTATTGACATCCATCGTTTAAAACTGTTTCAATTACAGACGTTGTATGGGAAAATGGGACAATACTTACAGGAGTACATTTGTCCAGGAAACTCTGCGGTACTTTGAGAGTTCGAGGGTCATAGTCTTCCCTTGTCTTGAGGTGACCTTTCGCATCTCTGAAATCAAGAAAAGTATCGGTCTACGTAACTAAAATAACGTATTGGTCTACGTAACTAAAATAACGTATTGGTCTACGTAACTAAAATAACATAATTGCAGACCTCTGCAGCTATAATAAGTTAATCCTTTGTATTTGGTTTAATCCCAGAGGCTTCAATTTAATGTTCAAATTATGTTATTTAGATGGGAAAAAAAAGAGTTGCCATCAAGATGTATGAAGTAATATTTAGGTGCCTTTTGTATTATTTACTATCAGATATATATGTGAGGGTTTTAATAAAACAATAGAGTCTAAGTTAACAAAAACACCTAGTCTTCATAAGGACAAAATATTACACCATGAATATTTATCTTGATAGAGCAGTCCATATTAAATGATGTAATATATAGAATTAAGGATGACATGGCAATTAAATCTGTCCTTTATATATTTAAAGTGATATTCTAGTATGACTAGTATACTTCCTGTTAATCAAAGCAGATTGATTACATAAATAATTTGAGGACATGGTATTCATAACCTTGCTGCTACTATATATATACATGGCTATGGTATATATGGTGTTGATGACCTTGCTGTTA